>JAVQJS010009066.1:0-15592 GCA_036024795.1 Galaxias rostratus | reverse complement strand
ATGAAAGTGTGTGTCGGGCTGTGTGTGTGTGTGTGTGTGTGTGTGTGTGTGTGTGTGTGTGTGTGTGTGTGTGTGTGTGCGTGTGCGTGTGTGTGTGTGTGTGTGTGTGTGTGTGTGTGTGCGCGTGTATGTGTGTGTTGGTTGAAACAAAGAATGAGGCGTGGCCTTTGACTCTGGACTGGCTTTGGTTTTAGGTGCCCAGAGAGCCTGCGCCCCGACACAGTACGACCCTGCCTCCTGCCGTGTAAAAGAGACTGCATCGTCACTCCCTACAGCGAGTGGAGCCCCTGTCCCACTGTATGCCAAGCAGGTAGATATCCACAAGAGCTTCCTCACAAACATTCGACCTGGATTCTCGCCAGCTTCGGGAATCCTAGAGCGCTTCTGTGCCTGTGGCAAAGTGTAATGGCTACCATGGTTATGCATATTAAGTTTGGGAAATGTGCTCATGAAATATGAAAAGAGAAAGACGCTCATTAGGGAGAAACACTTTTATCCAAAGCCATTATTCCTAATTTTTGGTGTTATCAACAAACTGATCCTCGGGTCCTTATTCGTTCCTCAACAGAGCTATCAGTCTTACCCTCCTCAGATGTTGGCGCTGACAGAATAACTTACCGCCAAACACTGTATGTCACTGGAAGCTTTTTTTTTCCCACAGACACAATGGGAAACAGTGTTGCCAAGCAACCTTTTCTATATAAAGCAATAGAACAAACGCTCTAATAAGGGAAAGTGCAAGCCGATTTGAAAGCAATTTGCAGCGCGTGCAAGTGCCGTCGAGAGCTTGTTAACATGGATGTTTGCGTGATTTTGAATTCACGGGAGTGATTTGGAGCCGCACACTGTTTGAAATATTGAAATGAGTACGCTGCATGAAAAAACATCTTCTGGCCAAATCCTTCTAAAATATAATTTGGAGTCCTCTCCCTCAGTAGCTGCCTTTGATCTCTCCCATACTGCTTTTGTTTTACATTCATGAGCTTTGCATGGATACCCTCTGGCATGTGAGACTGCAGCATCCTGCCTCCCATATGCATTTCTCATGACATGACATGCTGTTGTAGCTGTCAATAATGCTGGGTGGGCCGGCGACGCGGTTATGTGATATCTCTGCCCGATATAGATGTTGGCTTCCTGTAAAGCCAATAACCCCTACCACCCACAGACCGCAGAGAACCAGGGGCTATCCTAATCCATATTCCCCTTTGACTGCTCGATCGCCTGCCAGTACAAGTCCACGCGGTGGAGTTAGACTGGAGACCAAACTGTGCTTCATCATGTTCCCGTGGTCCACAGTGGGACCGCTATTGGGACATGGCTATTGGTCGGCAGTGAAAAAAGGCCGGTGCTTTTCAAGGAGCTTTTCAAGGACCTGTGGTACGCCCGCGCTCACGTAAGAGGCCCCTCAGGACTCTCCACGCGCGATCGCCGAGAGTAGACTCTGTCCTTTGTTGCTCCTTTTCGCCCGCCGGCCCCTCAGCGTTGATAAGGACACAGCGCAGGAATCGTTAAGTGTGTGTCCTCTGGTGTCTTGAAGGTGGAAACACAAAGAGGAAGCAGATCAGGAAACGCCTCGTCCTCCAGCCGCCTGCCAACGGGGGTCAGGACTGCCCCGAGGTGTTGACCCAGGAGAGGGAGTGTGACGCTGCCACAGTCTGCCAGGGCTACAGGTATAGATCCAGCCAAACCACACACGCTGATAACCATTCTGTTAGTGACTTCCTGTAGAAATGTAATACAGTGGATGTTTTGAATGGCCAAGACAAAATCCAGTTTTGTATGGCAGGGGATATTTTAAAAGCAAGTCTTTTCATATGCTAGATACGTGACTTTGAGGAAAGCCAGATGCAGCAGAAAGCTAGCGTGAGGATATATTTTTTGTCTTGTGTGCAGGTGGAAGACCCACAAGTGGCGGAGGTGTCAGCTGGTGCCTTGGTCTGTTCGCCAGGAGAGCCCTGGAGCCCAGGAGACCTGTGGACCAGGCCTTCAGGCCAGAGGTGAGAGCACAACCATGTAAACCTTCCACATCAAACAGAACCAAAATTGGGTTTTTCATTACTCTTAATGTCAATTATTATTAATGATTTTTTTGCTGTTTAAACAACTCAAAAACAAACAATACTGTGAAGACGGTCATGTTGATGCCCTCGACATCCAATCTAGTTAGCCATGGGGCAGCCATTTTATGTGTCCCAGCCCAAATTGTCACTATGCTGAGCTATTAGTCCATTCTACCTACAGTCCGTATAATGTATGTATGTTTGGCCAATTTCTCAGGAGTTTTGTGGAGCTCATCCAACCTAATTTTTCAACTATTTTTCTATTTTTATTATTTATAAGTATCTCATCGACACTCAAGTAACTCATATGAAGGTGCACACACTCTAATTCTGCTTCCTATCATAAGGTCTTTTTTTATAAAAGCAGTTGAGAACATTTGGCCTTTAGAGAGGATAGCATTGCCCAAAGCAGCCCAAAAGAAATCCTATTAGATTCAATTATGGTCATGTTCCAATAGGAGAAAATGGAAGCCTTGATCTGACCAGTGTGTTTACACAAGTTCTTTGGCGGAGAGCTTCTGGTAGGGGCGGTTGGCATCAAAGCAGCACCTTGGGCTGCATGCAACTTTAATCTCCTGGTAAATGTTAGCTAAGGCCCCAGACTGGGATTTGAAGGTTAGGTCACTTCTTAGATGAGTTCCGATGTCGCCCTCCGGCTATTAGCCAACGGTGAGGCTGTCTAACATTGGGTTGCAGCACTAATGTCCAGAGGAGACTCCAATTTCCCCCGTCAGGGCAGAAAGACATCGCTTGCACAGTGGGGGCAGGGCTGGAGCACGAGTTATTACAACACCACTTCCTACTGCTATTGCCGTTTAAAGACCGTGACCATTATCTGATTCAGACAATGAGATAATGCCCCCGATAATGTCTCCATCTCTCAGTACTCGCCAACGGCATTAGGGCTCCATTACCTGTAATTGTATCCCTGTATCCATCGACGCGGGCTGAAAAACAATCCACTGTACTCTCTTGCACTCTGGGCCACTCGAGTCTATTCGGAAGGCATGTCAATGGGCCTTTTTCCTCCTCCTGCTGGGTGAGAGTGTCTAGGACCGTGTTCCTCAACGTACCTTTTCCAACACTCCTGTCATACAAAAGGTCGGATGTGTGGCAGGGCAAATCCTACCTGCTCACGGCTTGTCACGCTATCGCAGATGGGGTACCAGAGAGCTTAGCTCTATGCCCCTCCACCCCACCCCAAGCCCTAGAGGCCATTACACTAAATGGGATTTTGCCCTGGCTAATGAAATGTTTGGAGCCTCCTAATGTTTTCTCACCCTTAGTCCCCTCTGCCTCGTGTCCTCTCAGCCGTGTCGTGCCGGAAGCAGGACGGCGGGCCGGCCGAGGTCGGAGCCTGCCTCAAGTTCTCCAGCTCCATGCCGCCGCTCACCCAGCCCTGCCAGCTTCCCTGCCAGGACGACTGCCAGCTCACCAGCTGGTCCAAGTTCACCTCGTGCACAGCCGACTGCGTCGGCGTCAGGACGCGGAAGAGGATGCTCGTGGGTGAGTGATGGGAGACGTAGACCTTGACCCTGCGCCACACTGTAAGACTTTACCACTCCGTGCTAAGCAGGTCAAGGGTTAGGATGGAAAAGCTGTCTGAATCTTTGTCGGGAGTGTGGAGTGCCTGGCGAACGGGCTGTTGGGTGCAGGGAAAATCCGCAGGGATTAGATCAAACAAGCTTTGAGGTGCTTCATTTCGCAGGACAAGCTAAATACTTTCCTTCCGTATAGTTTTATTCGGTAAACAGTAACCATGAATGTGCAATGCCTCCCTTCAAAACACTGTCAATACAATACTTAGGCATATAAAGTAGTTGCTGTGTATTGCCTTTGTGTCTAAGCATTGATTGGAGATCTGTGCTTTAAATTTTCCTCAGGCAAGAGCAAGAAGCGTGATCAGTGCAAGAACAGCCAACTGTACCCACTCAGCGAGACCCAGTACTGCCCCTGCAACAAGTACAATGCCCAGCCCATTGGCAACTGGTCCGACTGCGTTCTGCCCGAGGGGGGCCGCGTGGAGGGCCAGTTGGGCATGAAGGTCCAGGGCGACATCAAGGAGTGCGGCCAGGGCTACCGCTACCAGGCCATGGTGTGCTACGACCAGGACAGCAGGCTGGTGGAGACCTCCCGCTGCAACAGCCACGGTAGGTTACCCCCCCCCCCCCCTCACCCCACCAAAAGAAAGAGTGGAACGTTTTGAACTCTAATACCCATAATGCACGTGGCACGCCTTGTTGTAATGACTATCTAATGGGCAAACAAGCTAATGCCGTTTTCGAATGACCCGGCATTGTCTGCTAAGTGCGTGATAATTGGTTCTACCCCTCTGAACATGGGATAGATAGGATGACATCTGTTCCTTTGGACAACAATTCATTTGCCATTTGGGTTCCATTGATCCCACCCTCGTTCAAGCCAACTTGATGGCAGAGAGGAAGGCTCTCATCGCGTTGTGTCTTTTCCGGATCCTTGATGGTATATTCAATAGCCCAGGATCAATGGGAAGACCGCAAGGCCGGGTGCATCGCTTGCAGCCCAAATCTGTCATGGCTCTCCACAATGAGCCACATTAGCATTCCGCGGCGCTCCTCAGTTCTCGGCAGAGAGGGGAATTAGGAGGCGCGCGGCTGTCGTGCTCTTTGGAGTAAGAGCCGGTGGAGAACGAAGCATCAAAGCGCCGGGGAGCGGCAGCGGCCGTCGGTTGTGTTCAGTGTAAGAAGCCCTCTCCTTTGTGACTCACAGGCCTGCTCTCGGTATGGGGTTGTCGGCTTCCGACTGTGTTCTCGACTTCGGCCTCCGTCGCCCCGCCCTTGAAGCGCGGCCCCTTTGATTTGACGCTCCGTGTTGGAAGTGTGACGCCCGGATAGCATTAAGAACGTCATGCACTCGTGTGTAGACACGGCTCCCGGAGCTAATGCAGGAGATCAGGGGTTTGTAGAGTGGTTGCTGCCTCTCAGGGCTGTACAGCGGGTCTGCAGAGTGTTTGCTGCCTGTTAGGACAGTACAGTTTGCTGCCTGTTAGGACAGTCCAGTTTCCTGCCTGTTAGGACAGCCAAGTGTATGTGCAGAGTGTTTGGTGCCTTGTAGGACAGTGCAGTGTGTTTGGGGTCACTCTGAGGTTAGGATTGAGCACTCTAGGACTCTAGGTCTGTGTGGTGCAGACCTTGTGCTAGAATACAGGGAGGTCAATCTACCACACCCAAAATGGCAGCCAGGCTTCCATTTTCTCTTTCGAACCATTTAGATGGTCACAGTTACCTTATCCCATACAGCTTGTACTAATGACGTTACCACTTTAAGATTTGAAAAGTCTGACCGCTTGAGTTCATGCATCTTGCTGTGCTTTTGGGAGTTTCACTGTGTATTTTGCCCTATGTGGCCAAGCAAACGCCAGCAGAAACAGAGGACTGAGAGGTTAGAGGATAACTTTGTTTCTACCTCGTGCCTAATATGAGGCTCTGGGAGGTCGCAGAGACAAGGTTGTCATTCCTTTTGTTATACATGTATGTCAAGGAGTGAGAGAGAATTGACAGATAGCTGGCATCACGTTTGTTTCTCTTATCTCTGAAACTGTGGGGAGCGATCGCTATCTTGTTCTTTTCATCTTAAGACATGCCACAGGATTGCGGTTCATGCCGTGTTTCAATCGTAATTCGCCCATGAAAGTGTCGAAATGTCAGCCATGTTTTAGAATCCTCTGCACTGCTTTGCACCCTCCATGACAGTCAGTGTTTGCCCCGTCAGTGTTGCTGGATTAACTATATCGCGGGTGACTGCCCTGACAGTCTGCCAAATCAAACAGTCACGACCTTTGCCCGAGGATTTTCTTTTAGAACTATCAATTGAAGCGCCAGCCATCCGCTTGCTCACAGTTTAACAGAAATAACAAGCAGAGTTGATGCGCCCACACTCGCCAAACCCGTGACCTCCCCTTGTGACTACTCACCCGCACAAGAGCTCTCCACATTGTACCAGGCCTCTGTGCTCTGTGCTGCGGCTGGCACACTCAACAAGCCAGTGTCATAAGGGTGCTCATCTGGAGCTCAACTCCCAGCAATCCTCCCCGCTCTTGTGTCAGATGGAGCTTATCCACCGTGTCGGTAAGACCGTGGAAACTGTTCCAGGTGTTGCCTTTTGCTGCCCTGACCAACGCTGGGTATGGCCCAGTGTGGAGCGGCGCCTCCTGTAGTGGAAGGTGATGTGGAAATGTGATGAGACTCATTGTGTGTGTGGGTGTGTGTGTGTGTGCGCGTGTGTGTGTGTGTGTGCGTGTGTGTGTGTGTGTGCGTGTGTATGTGTGTGTGTGGGTGGTTGGATGGGGGTGTGGGGGTGGGTGCGTTTGTGTGGTTGCATGTTTTTGTGTGTGGATGGGTGCTTTTGTGTGTGTATGTGTGTGGGTGTGTGTGTGTGTGTGTGGGTGTATGGTGGTGGGTGTTTTTGTGTGTGTATGTGCGCGGGTGTGTGTGTGTGTGCATGCGCTGGTGGTGCAGGGTACATTGAGGAGGCCTGCATTATCCCCTGCCCGTCGGACTGCAAACTCAGTGAGTGGTCCAATTGGTCACGCTGCAGCAAGTCATGCGGGAGCGGGGTCAAAGTGCGTTCCAAGTGGCTGCGGGAGAAGCCATACAACGGCGGCCGGCCGTGCCCTAAGCTGGACCATGTTAACCAGGTGAGCAGGGGGATGGAGACAAGGGGTGGGGGGTCGAAGAGGGGCCATGTAAATTGGACTGTTTCATTTAAAAAATTATGACTCCCCTCAAAGCGCCTGCGTTTTAAATATAGTCGGGAACTGCACATCTCTCGGAATGTTTTAAGTTATGAATTCATTAGCTTATGGGAAGGCGTTCTTTCCTCAATAGATGAAAGCCCAGCATGGTAAACCCGGGTAGCCCTGTCGAGATGGTGCAGCGAACGTAACAACTGCTTTTCATGCCATTACTGTGTGCCTGTAATCTCTCTGACCTCTACCCTCTGCTCTCATTTTGCCTTCCACTCCGGATTCCCACCACAGGCCCAGGTGAGTGCGTGCCCTTTAGCTCCGCTCAAGTCGAACAGTTTTAACAGGCAAAGCGCCAAATACATCCCCTACAAGATTGGTAGCGTTTTAGACCGCCATCTGTGTAGACATGACATCACTGTTCAGACTGAAATCTGCATGTAAAGTCTTACTCTGGGTTCTGGATTACAATGACGGCTCTCCCCTGAAAGGTGTACGAAGTGGTGCCCTGCCTCAGTGACTGTGGCCAGTACGTGTGGGTGGCTGAGCCCTGGAGCGTCTGGAAGGTCAGCAACGTGGACCTGAAGGAGAACTGCGGGGAAGGAGTGCAGACCCGGAAAGTCAGGTAAAGCCCGCTAGAGCAGCACTTCCTGCCTTGAACACAGGCAATTATGGAAAGGTATTGGAGGATCTCTCCAAAAACCGTCCAATAAGCTTGAGTACGTAGATGAGTATGCATACATGTATGGTGACCCTTAACGTGTGGTGCTGGTGTGGGTGCAGGTGTATGCAGAACACCATCGATGGGCCGTCGGACCAGGTGGAGGACTACCTGTGTGACCCTGAGGAGATGCCCCTGGGGGCCCGGGACAGCCGCCTGCCCTGCCCCGAGGACTGTGTGCTGTCGGACTGGAGCCGCTGGAGCCAATGTCCGCTGGTAACACAACCACAACACCACCAAACAACAATTCACTACCTATGTCACGTCGCCATAATGTATTACTGACTATTTCAATTTCTAATAGGAGTATTCCATATTTAGACGGCCCCGGGGGCTACTCTCTGTACTTAGTCTCAAATGTCCTACTTCATTTACATAGAAATAAGCGAAGAAAAAAAAATGCCTCAGTGTAGTAGGATTCAAATAAGCGAATATATGCGGTCGCCTTCCATGCAAAGTGTGGCGTCGCGGTAAAGTGTTTCACGGGCCGCTCCAGCGACCTCGCTGTGCCCTCTCAAGTGACCACTCAGCCTTTTCCTGCGTATCGGAGCCGCTCCCATGCCGGCGGATTGGCCTCGCAGCGGGCTCCCCACTCGTTTAGCTCCGAGAGCGGTGGCCAATTTAAACGACGCCAGTCAGCTCACGCCGCTCTGCCTCCTCTGGGGCTGCGGTGGAAATTTACACCGAAGGTGTCGGCATAAGGAGGGAGGGGAGGAGGGGTGTGTGTGTGTGTGTGTGTGTGTGTGTGTGTGTGTGTGTGTGTGTGTGTGTGTGAACGAGTCACTTTCGGCGGAGGGGAAGGATGAGCTCACAGGCGGCTCAAAAATAGTGTGGCGCTGCCAAAGCCTATGCCTGTGCCGGCGTTCAGGGCCGACATGTCGAGGAGGGAGTGGAGACAGGGAAGGATCTGTCACCCCCCACCCCACACCCCCCGCCTTTCCCCGGCATTCTGCCATCCGCCTGTGGGAACACTCCATTACCAGGGATAGGGAACATTTCCCTGGCGACAGGTCTCCTTACAGAGGCTTTTGAAATAAAGCAGGGTTTATGGAGTGGTGGGGCAGCAAAGTGCCGCTCCTTAGACAGAAGCCAGGCATGGTCAACTCGGTGAGGGGAGGAAACGCATTGGATAAAGTCTGCCGTGTTGGTATAGACTAGCCCACTAATAAAAAAGCATGCTGTGTTCTGTGGAAGCAGGGAGAAACTGTGCTACCTTAACATTTTCCCTCTCTCTTTCCCTCTCCCTCTCTCTGGTTCGCAGCCCTGCAGCGGGGACAGCAGCCGCGAGAGGAGCGCCTACCCCATCCGGCAGCCCGGCGAGGGAAAACAATGTCCGCCCACCACAGAGACGGAGACCTGCAAACTCAACGGCAACTGTTTCCACTACTCCTACAACATCACGGGTGAGCTCCGTCTCTCCTCTCTAGGACGGGTGAACAATCGGGGGAGGGGTGAACCGAGGCGCTCTGGGACAACGTGACATTTCAGAGGGAAGGTATTTCAGTTGGGGAAGTGGATTTGGCAGAGGCAAAACGCCTGTTGAGAGGAGCAGGTGGCCCGGGCGTGTCGGTGAGGCCACCCTAACACTCACAGGGCGTGTGTTGGTTTGTCACCTCAGACTGGAGCACGTGTCAGCTGAGCGAGAGGGCCGTGTGTGGGAGCGGCATCAAGACGCGCATGCTGGACTGCGTGCGCAGCGACGGCAAGTCGGTCGACCTCAAGCTCTGCGAGGAGGTGCGTGTGCTACCGCGTGCGAGTATTGTGTGTTGTGTGTTTGTGTGTGTGTCTTTGTGTGTGTTTGTCTTCTGAGTATGTGTGTTGGTGCGTGTGCTTGTGTGTGTGTTTCCTCTATATGTGTTGGGGTGTAAATTGGTGTGTGTTACCTCTATGTGTTGGTGTGTTAGGTGGTGTGTGTTACCTGTTTGTGGTGGTGCGTGCGTTGGTGTGTGTTACCTCTGTACGAGTTGGTGGGTGGGTTACTTGTGTGTGTTGGTGTGTGTGTTACCTCTGTGTGTAGTATCTCTGTGTTTGTGGTTGTGTGAGTTGGTGTGTGTTTTGGTGTGTGTGTTACCTCTCTGTTTGTTGGTGCGTGTGTTGGTGTGTGTGCATGTGTGCATGTGTGTGTGTGTGTGTGTGTGTGTGTTACCAGAACCTCTCATGGTTTTTCAGAGAGAGTGATGCCATCTCACATCTTCTACCGTCTCCATTTCAGCTGGGCCTGGACAGGAAGTGGCAGATGAACGCTTCCTGTGTGGTGGAGTGTCCCGTCAACTGTCAGCTGTCGGACTGGTCGCCCTGGGCAGAGTGTACGCACTCGTGTGGCCTGGCAGGTACGTCGGCCACCCGTCATACTAGAGTACGCCCCCGGAAACCTACGTGTGGCTCTCAGCATCTCCATATATCCACGGCCATAGTTTGTGCGGTGGTGGGAATGTGGAGCACGTACTCGCCTCCCAACTTTTAGACTTTTCCATTGTTAAATCGACCCAAAAAACAATCTCAGCCTCTTCCCATGCGGGGTAGAAATGTGCAGGCACGCTGCTTAGGCAATGACTCATTCTCCCAGAGTGCTGCGTGCAGTCTTGGGGGTGATCGTCTCCCGGCTGCCCACTGAGGAGCGGCAGCCACTCCGTCTGATGTCGGAAGCGTTTCGCGGCACGCTACACGACCTCTATACCGATGGAGAGAAGGAGAGGAGGCGAAAAGGGGATATCAATATCCCAGCGTATAATTCCATAGGATCACTCCATTGATTGGCACTCCATTATGACCATGTGCTCTGGGCCGGAGGGAGCTTCTGTTCCACTCCAGAAAAGTCCTGGAGAGCGAGACGAGCAAACAGAAGGTCCAGCTATGGATCCGTCCGGGGGCTTTAGCTACGGGGCTCACGGTAATCCTTCCACTTCGACAGGGGGATTCTCCTGGGATGTCAGAGGGTGGCAGGTAAACCACAGAACGAGACAGCACTCCTCCCTCTCCTCCGCCTCCTCCCCCTGTTCCTCCCCCGCCGCTCTGTGTTTATCTCAGCGTGGGCCGCTCGGACACACTTCTCCGGAGCAGCTCATTTTCCTCGTCCCCCCCCCTTCCCCGCACCTTCAGCCAGGGATGGAAATAAGGATGGAGAGACACCTGGAAGCCGGGCCATGTTATCAATCAGCCGTGGTGGGAACACAAGGGGATGGTTTCCCGGGCGTGTGTGTGTGTGTGTGTGTGTGTGTGTGTGTGTGTGTGTGTGTGTGTGTGTGTGTGTGTGTGTGTGTGTGTTTGTGTGTGTCCACCACCGGCGGCCCCTGATCACCCACGATCCCCGCCCCTCCCCAACCACCCACTGAGAGTTCCGCAGCGTTTGGCTGAGCGAGTCGAGTTACCAGGGGAAACCGGCGCGCACCGTGGCGTTTGAAGCACATCAACCACTGAACACGGCACACATGTGAGGGGAGAGAGAGAGAGAGGGAAAGAGAGGGGGGCTAGGGAGAGAGGGGAGGAGGGTAAGGGAGAAAGAGGAGGGAGATAGAGAGATAGAGACAGAGCGAAAGGCGAGGAGCTGCCTTGGAGATCTTGGAGGATGAAAAGCGCCGGGAATCTCAACTCTTTTTTTTTTTTTTATCTTTCTTTGGGGGGGTGCGGGCGCCGTTTGATGGCGGCCCCCCCTGACGGGGCGGTGTGAGATGAAGTGGCAGCTGCTGGAGCCGGGCTGTGGGCGGAGCAGCACCCGGGGACCTGCTTTGTGATTGGATTGGCCTTTCAGGAGAGGGGCCCCAGGCGGGCACTGGGTGTGCAGCCAGCCACAAACAACATGGCGCTGGTAGAGGATGGCATCAAGTACCGGAGTGGGGGGAGCTGATTAGATGCGCAGGAACGAAAAGGGTGTAAACGGAGATTGTTTGGGAGGGCTGGGGAATAACTGTGGGCTTGCAAGGGAGAAGAGGGGTCACAGAAAGAGAGAGGGGAGGACAGAGAGAAACGGTCTGACCTTTAGGTGGGGGGGTGGCATAAGGGTTAGTGTGAGCGCTGAGAGGGCAGTGATGGGGATGAATGGCGGTGGCCTTTAGGCTCATTGCATCTCACACACCACACACACACACACACGTGAAGGGGTCAGCTCAATGACTCGTGATCGAAGGGGGGTTCGACTCGACTCTCTCTCTCTCGCTCTCTGTCTCTCTCTCTGTTTCTCTCTCTCTCTGTCTCTCTCTCTCTTTCTCTCTCTCTCTCTTTCTCTCTCTCTCTGTCTCTCATAGATCATGCAGGAGGGGTGTGCCTCTCAGCAATACTTCTAAATCTTAATCTGCAAATGTACTTGTTCTTTGTAGAACCACAGCAACAGGGGAATATAAATAAATAAATAAATAAATAAATAAATCAGACCCTCCCCCCACCTTACACACACACACACACACACACACACACACACACACACACACACACACACACACTCTTAACATCTTCCCGCTTCTCTCCAGACCCTGGTTTCACTCAGTAGGGTATTTTAAACTGTGACGTGTTGTTGAATGTTGTACTTATTGGGTGGGCCGAGTGGGAAAGGAGAGACTCCACGCCTTCCCCAGGAGACGCTCTCTAATTGACAGTTTTCTTACGTCCCGCCCTCCGGGTCTTCCTTGTTATAAATCCAGGATGAATTTGGATGAAAAAACGCTCCTTCCTCTCTCCCCGGCAGTATCCCCCCGACGTTACACAGCTCTTTTATTTAACTTTGAAACAACAGAGGGAAATGAATATTCAAGACAGCTGCGGGGCGTCGAAATGTGGAGCCAGAATTGCACCATGGATGAAGTCATTTCGTAGGGGAGCGGAAAACTTGGGAGCCTTGTTGCATTGGAAGCGGAAAAGAGAAGGGTAAAGAGATAGGAAGAAAGGGAGAGTGAAAAGGGGAGAAGATAACGAGAGAGAGCAAGAGGCAGGGGGAGGAAGATGAGAGCGAGAGGAATTCAGGTCACCCATCAGCTTTGTACCTGGGAAATCACATTATCTGAGGTGGGGGTGTAATACGATAAGGATCTGGCATACCTCAAAGAGCCTCCCATTCCGACGGAACTCAATCCGGAGGATGAGTCATGACAGAGTGGCTGACTCCTGGAGGTTGTGGTAGCAGAGAATTCCTGGCACACAACCGGCCTCCCGCGGATTCCCCACACCGCCGCGTTCCGTGTTTTGTGCATTGCGTTTACATCCTGTTTATTAAAAGCGAAACAGAAAACATAATGAGAGAGCGTGTTCCGGTGAGTTCTCTGGGAGCGCGTCGTTTCAGAGACGAGAGATGGAGGATATCCCAGGTGACCCCCTTTCCCTCCCCGTCTTTCTTCCTCTCTCCGCAGGGAAGCTGTTGCGCCGCCGCACGGTGCTCCAGGCCCCCCAGGGCGACGGCCGGCCGTGCCCCTCCCAGGTGGAGCAGTGGAAGCCCTGTCCCGTCAAGCCCTGCTACCTGTGGCGCTACAGCGCCTGGTCCCCGTGCAAGTCGGAGGTGAGCCCCCGGGAACGACGCGCCCTTTCTTCGTTTTCCCTACTTTGTCTCTCCCTTCTTGTCGATTCCGTTTTTCCCTGGACCTCTTCCGCGGACGTGGCTGAAAAGAGTCTGGTTAAAAAAAAAATTGCAAAGAAAGAAGGTTTTCCAGACTAGCCCCAGTCAGTCTGTTCAATCGGGCATGGGGAAGAGTGGCATGGGCTGGACACTTGTGATGTCTGTCTGTCTGTGTCCGACCCTTTCCCCCTTCACGTTGTTATTTCATCACCTTTCAGGTTTTTCAATTCATTGGTTGCTGCCGCTTCTTTTGCCGGTGCCACTGCATGCCATATATTCTAGAGTCAAAGACCAAGGGAGAGCCCCGAGCTGCTGTTTGGCGCTCTCTTCCTCTCTGCCTCTCTCGCCTCCTCTCAACCTCCCTCTCCTACTCTCTGCCTCTCCCTCCTCCTCTCTCCTCCTCCTGACAGCCGACTGGCAGCTTCAGCCCATATGGGTGTTTCATTAAAGCCTGGAGGTCTAAGACGGGGCCAGACAGCACCCGCTCTCCTCCTCCACCTCTTTGCTGCAATACCTCCATCCCTCT
Organism: Galaxias rostratus; assembly: GCA_036024795.1. Classification (NCBI taxonomy): domain Eukaryota; kingdom Metazoa; phylum Chordata; class Actinopteri; order Galaxiiformes; family Galaxiidae; genus Galaxias; species Galaxias rostratus. Next base: position 2,020 of record JAVQJS010009066.1, on the reverse strand, counting down.
TTTTTCCTGTATCTCCTCCTCCCTTCCTCCTCCACCTCTCTGCTGCTAAGGTCCATCTCTCTGCTTCTCTCCTACTCCCCTCCACCACCTCTGCTGCTACACCTCCATTACTGTGTTTACCTGTCATTCCTCCTCCCCTCCTTTTCCATCTCGCTGCTGCTATACCTCCATCCCTCTGTTTACCTGTCTCTCCTCCTCCCCTCCTCTCTGCTGCTATAGCTCCCTCTCTGCTTCCCTGTCTCTCCTTGTCCCTTCCTCCTCCACATCTCTGCCGCTATAGCTCCATCTCTCCTTCCCTGTCTATTTACCACCTCCCCTTCTCCTCCTTCTATGATTGCCTCAAGCAGCTTATTTTTGACAGGGCTTCTATTTTTTTCATTTTTTTTGCACCAGCCGTGAAGTGTTGGCGTTCTCCTTTGTTCCGCTGCGTTCTCCCTCCCTTCTCGCTCGCTCCCACAGAGTACAGGATCTCATCAGCCGCCTGCAGCCCACACTCTTCCTGCTGTGTTTTCTGACGCCCTCCCGAGCTGTCAGAGTTGGTGGAGCGGCCAGGGCGTGGCGGAGTGTGTGTGCATCCTCACAGACGAGATGCGTTGTCGGACCTCTCACTTACTTTTTTCTTCTCTCTCCTGCTCTCCTTCTCTCCTCCTTTGCCCCCGTGGACTCCAGGGTGCGAGGTGTGGGGAGGGCTTGCGCTTCCGCAACGTGTCGTGCTTCGTGTCGGACAGCTCGGGCCAAGGCCAGGCCAGCCAGGTGGAGGAGGAGCTGTGTGGCGACCTGGAGCCGGCAGTGGACGGGGACAAGCAGATCACCCTGGAGGAGTCCTGCACCTCCCCCTGTCCAGGTGAGCTATCCTCGGCCTGTCCCCCTGCAGATCTTAGGCCCTCCCCCTGTCCAAGTGAGTTGTCACCGGCCTGTCCCCCTGCGGAGGCTAGGCTCTCCTCCTGTCCAGGTGAACTCCCCCTGTAGAGAGAGACTAGGTCCTGCAAGCCCCACAAGGAGCCATGCTAACACAAACACAGTGGTTTGTGTTTTACTGGCGTCTCTCTGGCTAATTTGCGGTGGCCTTCAGGCTTTACCGGGGACATCTCTACCGTCAGCTCTCTCTCTCTAAATTGGTGTTAAGTGAGTCTGGAGCACTGACCTCCTCAGTGCCCTCTGCCCACACTGGGAAGTGAGGGGGGTGGGAAGGAGATTTGGTAAAGACATGCTGACCCTTCTTTACAGTGGAGGGGTGCAGCTCGCTCACAGATTTCACTCACAATTCAGAGGAAATCTACTAAAAGGAAAAAGGACTATTAAGTTATTCCGGTTTCTCAGATGTGTCAAATAATTACATGATTTTACACTAGGTGTGTTTTGTAATGCTATTTACCACAGCATCAATAACAGTCCATGACTTTTCCCTCTGCTTTTGAGAGAGCTTTTCAATTGCTACGAAAAGATCCTGAGAAAGGTGGATGTAAGCGAAACGAATTTTCTTATTGTACGAGCTATTTTCTCTTTTGCTCCTGACTTTTGAGTGACAGATCTGTTGTCTCGTGTTGACATGCTCACCTGTAGCAGAAGTAGACAATTGGATGATGGAGCCCCAAATAATTTCAGTTTAGATGTTTGTGTGTGTGTGTGAGTGTGTGTGTGTGTGTGTGTGTGTGTGTGAGAGTGTGTGTGTGTGTGTGTGTGTGTATGTGTGTGTGTGTGTGTGAGAGAGTGTGTGTGAGAGAGTGTGTGTGTGTGTGTGTGTTTGTGTGTGTTACCCACCCTAACCCTTCCTAGGCTCTGACACCATTAATCTGCAGCTATATAATCATTCTAAACTAATATAATAGAAGATTAGGAATAATCGTGTTTCCTAATCCTAATAGTACAATCTGGTATAGTAAACAGTGCTAATGCATCACTATTAATCCAACCTGTCGTGCGACTCTGTCTTTAATTAAGCATTTCTCATTAGAGTGTGTGTGTGTGTGTGTGTGTGTGTGTGTGTGTGTGTGTGTGTGTGTGTGTGTGTGTGTGTGTG
>JAVQJS010009058.1:0-16755 GCA_036024795.1 Galaxias rostratus | reverse complement strand
GTGATGCCAGACCTCGTGTGGTCCAGCCAGACCTGACGTCTCCACTGCAGGATGACAGAGGGTCAGCGAACGGACGCTCTGAGGCCACAGGCTGCCGCTTGACATGCGGAGAGGAGAGGGTAAGTCCGGGAGGCAAAGACGTCAAAGAGGCAAAGAGAGAGAAGGACAGGGAATGAGGGCTCGCACGGGCAGAAAAAAAAGGAAAACAACGGGGCCACGGGAGGAAGGGGCTGAGAAGGGGCGGGGGGCGGACGGCAGGCAGAGTATATGGAGGGATGGAATTGGAGGGTAAGGAGTGCGGTTGGAGCCAGGGATGAGCCCCCAGATTCATTACAGCCCCGGTCATTCCCACTGAGTCCACTCCTGAAAAACCAACAGGCCTGCCATGTGGAGCTGCTGGAGGCCTGAGTGGCCCAGAGGGGGAGAGGGACCAGACTGCCAGTTCCCCGTGGCCGTTCAGTGTGCGTCAGCGTGTGTGTCTGTGTGTCAGCGTGTGTGTGCGTGTGTTTGTTTGAGCACACGCTGGAGGAGGGAAGAGATTTCAGACTCAGGGGTCTCTGTCCCACTGGCTGTGTTGACGATCAAGCCACTGCCCGGCAATCTCCCCCTGCCCTTCTCCTTCGCCTTTGGACTCACAGCGGATAGGCAGAGGGCCCGGAGCCACTGTGGAGTTGGCATTTAACAGCTGACAGAGAGTGTTAACATTTAATCGCTAAATGTTAACTGCCATAATAGCCCTACTTCACTGGGTTTGGCAGAGACACGGGGTCGGTCCCTGGCGGAACCTTCCTTGCGTTCCCTCCGCGGCTCCAGAATCTTTTTCGGGCATAAAAGGTTTAGCTATAGCGGACCCAAATGTGGCACTAGTGAGGAAGCTTTGAGTTGTATTTCTATCGTCCCGCATGGATACATTTAGCGTCTGCTATTCACTTAGAGTGCAGTGCGCTTAAGACGCTCTGCGTCACTCTACTTTTCAGACAAAGTGTTACGTAGAATGTGGGCTAATTATTCTGACCTCAAAACACCTCCCGCTTGTTCCCTAAAAGGCAGGCACGGTGAGCCTTTCCTGTGATTAAGCTATATTTATTTGTGTCTATCACTTAGACCAGAAATGGTAATGAGACAACCGATTTGTTATGGCTATTTACATAACAGCTCTTAGCAAATAAATCCCCCCACCAAAAAAAAATTCTCTGATATATTAAATGAACAAAAAAATCAGTGATGGTCTATGGTTCTCAAGGGTTCAGAAGCCTATGTTAAAATCCCAGGAGAGATAGCTTGCTGTTGTGTGACAATGTGTATTCTCCTTCAGATCATACACGGATAGCACTCCCAGCTCTTTGTCACCTGACATGCCTGTAACACGTGCTAAAACAGTCTTCGGTAAATGGCCGTCCTGGCTCAGATATGTGCAGGGATCGACAAGTTGGGGGTGGGGGCATTGAGGGCAGAGGGTCATGGCAGTTCATTTAGCAATATGATGGGGGGGGGGGCAACCTGGACGGGGAGACTGTGACCCACTGTGTTAAAAGGCAATAACATGTTCTCTTCACTGAAAGAGCATTCCTCCAGGTCCACAGTTTCCATGGCAGCTCACAGAATCTGACCTCATAGCAACAGACCTCTCAGGGCCTATCCATCCATCACACACGCCCCCACCCCCACCCCACCCCTCCATACCACCACTCCCCCCATGTTGAGTCAAGGTGACTCACTTGGCATTACAATTGTAACTCCCTTTCAAATCACACAGCGGACAAAAAGGCACGGAGCCGCCGTGCAATCCCTGTGACAGGAATGACACAAACGTGCGGCCATTCACTACACAGTCGATTGATAAGACCTACCATACCAACTCTCTCGTGGGACTGTTGCCAAGACGAGTTTTCCCTTTCTGTCTTTTGTTCTCCCTTTCTGTCTTTTGTGATGAAGAGCAGGCGGGAGGATGCAGGCTTGTGACACAGTGAGCCAGGATAAGCACAGATTTATCTGATGTCTTCTTTCAGTAAGAAGAAGTAACATCATTCAAAGCTGCCTTTATCCATGCCTCTGAAGACCACGCCTCCTCCCCGTCGGGACAGACGCGGTCCGCCGGCAGGGGTCTCGTCGCGTCGGGCACGTTGCACGTAAAGCAGTTTGTTAGAGACACCACGCAGGCATGGAACAGTTCAACTGGAAAGAGGTCCATACATTCGAGAGGAAAGGTTAGGGTTAGGTAAAGTCAGGTGACTTGATGGAATGGTGAACGTGGAAGGTCAACAGCATCAAGAGGTGTTTTTGTATTGGCTGTTTTCATTCTAAGCAGTCTGTGAAAACAGACAGCTTTGGGCGGACACATTTGGAGAAGTCAATTCAGTCGTACCTCATCGGTGGCAGGAAATTATGTTTACTTGATTGTGGTCCCAAAAACACCTCTTGATATAACGTTTCCTGCTGCAGACTCCTATACCACCACGCCATTCATCGAGATGAAAAACACAGAGAGGCTGCAGTGCACACACACACACACACATATGACCACCAATTACAGAGACACCAGCTAGAGGTCAAATGTCGGGTAGAGAGGTTAGCGGCCAATGGGAAGGCACTGCACAACAATGAAACACAATCCAAGGTAGAAGCTGTCCCCAAGGCACAGATCCAGGGTCAGATTGTCTCCCTCCCCCTTCTCGAAACAGCACTGTAGCCGCCTACACTACATGGTGTAGGATCTGATCTGAATGTGAATCAGTGGTTGGAGGCAACTTCCCCGCACAACAACAGCCATTCCTACCATGGTGACTCTGGGAGCGGACGGGCCAATGTTTCTGTTCCCCTAGAAAACAGAACCAGGCACAGTGAGTGGAGGCGAGCGCCAGACTGAGTCTGTATGTACTGTACAGAGTTTTATCAAAAGGAATGAAAAGAGGCAACTGCATTGAAGCACGGCGGTGTTTGGTACCCATCTCTAAAACAATGTAAAATGGGTGATGTGTGAAGAAACAGTGTTGAGATTTGTAGGCACCCTCTAAACACTCAGAATAACATTCCTTTTCAGTATTGATTATCAGCATTTCAACAACATACAGTAAATGTATTAATTAGTCACACATTTATATAGTATAGTACACGCACACACACACACACACTAAATATGACAAAAAGAAGAGCAGTATGCACACAGAACTACACAAACACATGAACACACTAATGCCACACCAGGTAAGCATAAGGGTTGGAATAGAGAATGAGAAGGCGAATGGACGGCAGAGGATAAGCAAGAGAGAGGAGGAGGCGGCATAAAAGTCAGTGGACCCTACACCCTCACTAGCAAAGGGCTCCAGCCATGCGGCGCTTTAATCTATCACTATCGATTAGCCATCAGCTCCTCGTACCGGGTGCCTCCCACACAGCGCAGCATAGCAGCTACGGGGCTCCTAGGTCCCCCAGCTCTGGGCTCAGGCGCCTGTATCGGTAGCCATGTGAATGAGCGGCAGAACACCCGCGAGCTCACACCCGCTGACCGGCTAATCCCGACCGCGGGCCAGCGAGCTCCTAGCACTTCTGCGATGTATAGCTACTCTGTGGTGCGTTTGCAGGGATTTTATACAACGCTGTTCAGTGCGCTTGTGTTATGTCGATTCAGTGGAAGGTTAGAGAAAAATCTGCTGTGATAACCACGCATACTTATATCACCCTTTAAATATAACCTCTTTAACCCTAAGCCAAACCATATGTGTATACAGAACAGTAAACTCATAGACTTCATATAAATCATTGTACACACATACTGCTTTTATGGATATGAATTATGAGAAATACTTGGCGATGCTGGTTGAGAAAATAAAATCAATGTTTTGATATATCCATTGCACTTTGGCGGTGACACTGATAGCATGCTGGTCTTCTCCCGGGGGCGGACTCTCTCTTAGCCCAGTGCGTTTGAGCGAGCGGGAGGAGGAGGTGACTCCGCGCGTCACGTAGTGTGTTGGGCTGCAGACCTAATGAACCCTGCTCTCACCACGCGCCCCGCGTTCACCCGCCCCGGAGCATGGTCGTCTGGAGCTCCTCCAACGCCCGGGCTCCTTCTGAAGCAGCGAACTTTACCGTTTCCTTTCCGGGTCAGCCCACAATTACAACGACTCCAGTGTGGGCGCGTCCCCGTGGTATGTGGCGCGGACCGCTAAAGGTCGCCCTTGCGTCGACATGATGCAGAAATGTTTGGGTGATTGCTTTGTAAGGGAAGTGTATGGAAAGACGAGGGGGAAGCAGGCCGCGGCCTTGTTCGCGGTCACAGCGGCTCTGCTAGATTTCCATTTAGATCTCACAAGGAAGGCTAGGACCTCGGCTAGAGCGAGGAGGTGTACCTACACTCGTTCTCACATAGCAACAGTACAGTACACCTGCCAACAGGCTGGAGCTACAGTATTTAAACAAAAACACAACTTACATCCCTAATGTAGTAGTAATCAGTGTCACTCTCTCGGTACTGCTTATACGTGATAAGTAAGCCGGTATTAGTATTTGTTTCACACGATACAGTTTCACGGTGTGGAAAACGCAGTGTCATACTGTTTCTCCCTTTCCCCAGAACAGTGATGACCGCAGCCAACATTTACATGTGGGGCCAAAATGGGTTTTAGATGGGCTCTTTTATTGGCCCCAAATGGGTTGGTTCCCAGAGCGCCAACATGTGTTTGCCCAAATGGACGATGAGTGGGTTCCACTCAGTCCCCACTTAAAACCTATGAAGCCCAGGAAAATGTAACACAGAGCTCATATTAGTATGTTGGCTGGGACTATTTTGCTGTGTGTGCTGTGGGTTCCAACCCTTTCCCTCTTCACCTCACTGTCTCAAGTGCCATGCCATGTGTGTTTCCGTTTTAAATGTTACTACCAGGGTGAAATGGATGGGAGTGCAATAGCTCTAATATGCATACTTCACAGTGTGTTGCTTTCACAAGCCAGCATCCACATTCCCAGAAAGACCTTACTCTCAGTAACTGCTCTGCCAAACAGATCGCATGTGAGAAACTGTATCATAGAGCTAGCGAATTACCAAATTACTTTCAAACGTATTTATTTACCTTTGGAGGTGGAGGCAAATGTTGATTTTTAATTAGTTTTGACCTTCCTTCACAAGAATTAGCACACAGTCTTAAAGGGCTTGCAAAATACACACACACACACACACACACACACACATATACACACACACACACACACACACACACACAAGTTCTTGTCTGTCAAAATTGTGAAAATATTGCTTATATATTTCTTTCTTATTTTCTTTCTAGAGCAAAACCTTTAATGACCAACCACACCCTTCACCCAGTATGATGAGTACAGAACTGCAACATCTATACACCTTTGCATCACCTCAAGTGTGCAGGGCCATGGCTAGTTGAAGGTCAATCTGCATGTTAGCGAATCAGTTAGCATCAGAGAGAGGACTATCTCTTGGGCTGCACCTGTGGTAGCGGCACCCAAGTAGGCGTGATTATCACGTCCTGTACGTGTGGCTTGTTTTCACACCCCTCTTGGCTCCCTGTTGGGCGTGTTGGGTTGCTATCACTCCAGAGATATCAGCTAGTTACATAACCACCCTGCTAGCATCACCATCATCCCACATGGGCCGCCATGTTAGGCGGAAAAACAACATTGAGGCATGGAGATTGAGTTTGACATAAACATCATTTGCAGGTGCGCTAGCACGGGACAAGCACCTGTGCCCTCCACAGTGAGTGTGATTTTAGTAAAATGCGATGCGTTTAAGGTTAAAATGTAAATAGGGGACGGTAGAGGAAAATTGCAACACAAAGAGGTTTTCCCGGAATTTAAAAAGTTAATTATGGAAAATGCTTGAGGCTGTTAGCACGATAACTGGGATAAGAAAATGCATAATCTATCTCAAATGTATTTTATGTAAACGACAATTTGAAAAAATTACACCATAGGCTTAAACTTACAATATATTTAAACTACAGCCCAGGCGTAAAAACAGGGTGTGACTTCATTAGCAATTGGCAATGAACAAAGTCATGACAGTTCACCGTCTAGTACAAAGTCTATATCTTCTTTCTGTCTTTATTCATGAACCCCTTCGTCTCACATAGCAATCCCCCAAGCACAGTAGGAACAGGGTGAGCTGGCAAAGACAGATAAAGGGAGGGAGAAGCGGATGAAAATTCGATAAAATACGAGAGGGCAAAGTCTCATTTCAGTGCTCCGCACACTGTTGGATCATCAAAGAAGAATATGGTGCTTTAATTCCAGGAATCGTATCTCATCTCCTGTCCGAAAGCTCATTATGAAATAAATAGCTAGTACTGTGGTAGAGAAAGAGGGAGAAAGGAAAGAGAAGAGATATGGAAACAGATAGAAAGAGAGAGAGAGAGAGAAAGAGGAACAAAGACTGCTTAATACACTAACAGTTAGCTAGTTTTGGTGACTCTATGCATCTTGTGTTTGCTTGACCAAAGGGAGGGAGGTTGACCCTTGCCTGACCCCAAGGGCAGTGCTATCTAAGCTGTATTTTGAAACCTTACCTTTCACACTGCACAGTATCACAAATGTCTACACCTCTATATTAAAATGTCCAACATAACATCCATAATTATAAGTATTTTTTATTGTTGTAACCAAAAAGCTGTAGTGTGTATACCCACAAAATAATGTGAAGGGATTTTACTGCTAACTGTAAGATAGAACAGACATGATGGCTGAGCTTGTTAGGAAGACTGTGCCTGCCACCAACCAGGTAAGCAATGCAGTCAATTAGATTAGAGTCATGTCTTACTGAAGCTCCATAGATGTTATCTGTTATTGCTATAGTAACTATCAAAGTGCATGTTTACCAGTTAAATCAATCAATGCGCTCAAGATTGCACCCAATGTAGGAGATTAGTCTTGGTGCAAAAACATTTACCTTAGTTTTCCAATCAGAACCCGTCGTCAAGCAAAAAATCTTTAGTCAAAACGTTGTGCTATAGTGTCATTACATTGCCGAACACACACACACACAAACGAACACACACGCACACACAAAATCACACATAGGGTTTGCCTCTATTACTTTCCCAGCTCCTCTGCAACTGTACAACCAGAAGCAGGATGGACCCCATTCTCTTGCCAATATGCAAAGCTAATTCCAAACTCAATAACAATTGGGCCAGAACAATAGTAGGCACAGAAGCATAAGGTGTGGGTGGACCGGCAGCACTAGAGGAAGGGAAAAAAACACAGGCCTTTCAGAGTGGACTGTCTGTCATTCGCTGAGATAAAGGCTTCCTTAAGTCTACATAAGGGAGAGAAGACCTTAGTTGCAATTTAATTACCATTCGGCTAGAGTTTGACAAAGGAGACATGAGTATGCAGTGTCATGACTAGAGATGATTGGGTTCATGAATAAAAATGTGTTTTCACAAAAGGACGGAGGAGCAGGTGGAATTAAAAGTCCTGACATTTTCATCGAAAGTAATCATTTTCTGTCTCCTAAGGCTTCTGATCGAGTACGCGGGGAAACACAATGGATGTGAGACTGTGCACATGGTCCGAGGTGCATTAGGGAACCTCTCTGGCAACCTCTACTTTCACTTTTTACTTTTGTTTAGCTTTTCTAGATACTGCCAATTCATTTCTAATTACCTTTACTTCGTGGGGTGACCTTGCCATTAAGCGTAAACAAACGCTTAACATATGCAACCCGACCTCACTGAACAGAGGATCAGAACGATGCAGCAGAAATATGTATACTTGCTTGTGGCTTTTCACATGGCTCAAAAGCTTTTAGCCGCTGGCAATGTCTCCACAAATTGCTGCTGGCACATAGCATCAGTGAGACAAATTTTAATATTGATTGAGGCCATTTCCACTACCGCCTTGCCTTTTGGTATGTCAATCAGCATGGTGAACCTAGTGAAGCGTGTCTGTCCATGGAGAGGAGCGAGGCACAAGCACGGCCATCTTTTTTGTTTGTGTTTTAATTGCTCTCGGCAGCATGCGCCATGACTCATGGCAATGAGTTCATCTAGTCACTGGGAAAAGGTGCGGCACCACTGGCTACAGATTCCCCGCTGAGGACAGTGGGGCATTCTACACTTTATTAACATTATTAACTTATCAACTGTATTATTTTCCAGATAGCGACCTTAGCCACTCCATCAAGCCTTGATCAGAGCATAACCGTTTAACACCACAGCTTTTCAAGGGAGGGAGTGTGGCCTGCTGTGCGGAGCGAATTTACGGGGCCCACCACACGATAATCGTCTTAAAGTTTTTAAAGCGGATCGAATGAATGAATACAAACACACGCATCAAAAAACACCAGAGGAAGTGCTTATGTTTATGTTGTTATTAAATTACCTCAGTGGGTTGATGCACTAATACACTTAAATATCGGACATTTAGTAACTAACACGCTTGCTGCTATACAATGTTAGTTTGTTGATGTAATAATAACTTTGAAATATGGGCTCTTACGAAAATGCTTCTATTACTAATTGCCTGGATGGATTACACCTTAAGACGGAAGACCAAACTTTTTTTCAAGCTACTTTAACTTATTTGCTTATGTTTGAAATATGACTCACTGTTTTGAAGAAACAAACAAACCCGGAAACCTCTCTTTGAAACATATTTAGAAAATTCCTACGAGATAATTGGTTAAAACCTTCTGGCAGCCAATCAATATGCTTTGGGTGGTGTGAGGGACTGGGGTGATGTGAGTCGCAGTGGGAGGCTAGGAGCTGGTTGACAGAGCCTTCCTACGATCTAATTAAGTAATAACCCACACTGAGACAGTGAAAACCACGGCAACAGCGGGTACAAATCCATAGAATTCATTTCCAGAGATGCAGAGCCAATTTGTTTTAAAATGAGTTATATCAGCTGCAGTAGATGTATGGGGAACATAAATCATTTATGAATGTATCAGAGGGTCAAAAAAACCCTGTTCAACATTTTCACATTATCTTTTCCTGCATTTTTGTGGCGCGGGCATATTTATCTGCATGGACTGTAATTAGTCTCAATGTGTTTGGCAACTTTAACTTAAATGGATTCGATAGCTACACAACATATAATCTTGGACTCCGAAACTGAAAGTTTCTTTCGTGATTTTGATGTATTGAAGTATTTAAAATGTATGTATTGACTTTGTTTCAGTAGGCGGAACGATTGTCGTTGACTTTGTTTTTCCTCCAACATTTTGTCAACTACTTATTTAGAAATGTTCATTACATGGCAATGTGATTTAAAGGAGCAAACCAACAAACCGAATCCCCCTACCCTAATAAACGTGTTGTGTGGAGGACGAGCACAGCTTCAAACCTCCTCCAGTCAACATAGAAGAGCCTTTTAAAAGAGATTAGGAAAAGGCAGGTCTGAATGAAGGAAATGTAGCGTGTCTCGCACCGCTCACTGCCAGGAGCTCTATGACGTGCCTCCCGCAGCTCCAATAAAACAGAGTGTATTTTACTCAACGGTCCTACGGTGAGAAAACAAACATTTGCCCAGCCCCAACATGACACAAGCCACGTCCAATGTGTTCTGTGTTCATGAGCAGCGAGTGCATATTTAAACGTTCTCCATCCCCTCAGTTGTGTGATAATGGGACATTTTATAATAGGCCTTTGTCAAAAGCACTTGTTGGCGGTATAAATAAGGCCAAGCGCTTAAGCGGTTTTGACAAATGATTTGTTTATCGAGTGAAAACACCTCTATATCCGTCATGAATAAAATAAAGACGGGGAACTTTATTGCATTGTATTACAGTTTGATTAGCACCTTATTTAACTGTGCACAATAACTTCAAAAGGAAGCAAAACCTTCAGACTAGGTTTCCCAAGAAATAACTTAAACCATGTCACACAACCAATCACTCGTACCACTGATCTGTCTGTAGATTAAATACAATGTGCCTTTATGGCCATATTCAATTATCACCGCTCACTCAGCGGCGCCGACCACCACCACTGGCCGGCTCTCTGCCTTTGACAAAATGTCATATTTCACATTTGGCATGCGTTCAGTGAAATGAGAGGGAGGCAGGTTGATGGATGGACGGGGCCGGAGAGATGATGCATTTCCTCTGTGATTGCTTTCATAGCCATTCCTCAGTGGTGCTGGGTGATTAGTAGGCCGATGGCTGACACCCTGGCTCAGGCCTTTATGAGGGAGCAGTCTCCAAGGAGGCCCGGGAGAAGCCACGGCACACCACAGATATTTGATTGCCAGGCTCAATCACGGGCCCCTCCATAATGGATTATGTGCATAGCTATCAGTCAAGCTGTTCAGGTTGGAAGTCACGAAGGACGGTATGTTAAACGGCCCTGAGCGGTGGGACTGACGGGGCATAGCGGAGGGGCTTTTCATAAATGGAGGCGTGCGTCTTTCTCCTTGTGTCAGATAGCGCCGCGTGGTAAAGGAGCACACACTGAGGAACGGAGCATAGGTGACCTTCAGCTGACACCTAGCCTCAGTGCTTTCCAGAACATGGAGCATCAAAGTCGGCGTTGCCATTTCCCCAGGTCACTTCCACGCCATTGCACTCCATTTAGCAAGCGCTAAGTCGGGACATCGAGCTACTGGACAATGTCAACAGTACATTAAACAATAACCTACAGCATGCTTTATGTTTTAGCTTGTACTTTAAATTAAAAGGAAATAAATGCGGGGTGCACAATTGAAACAAATGATCTTCAAGCCTAACATCAGTTATAGTATAGTGGTCAATATGGTTATTACTGTATCCGATACTTTTCTGTGATTAAAGTGAACATTTGTTAAATAATATATGTTTATTGCCAGTAATAGGAAGCTGTTGGCTGCTACAGTCAAACCGCATAGTCAAATGCAATTAGAGCAGATTAAGGTACGTTGGTTATGTTTTATTACATTATTAGGGGGAAGCCACTTCAAAGAACACTTATATAAAACCTTTTGTCTTGCAGATCTTTACACTTGCATGGTAAGTTATTAAGGGGATGCATGCAGTCCCTAGGCTAGGAAGAAATTGTCAATTGTTAATGTCAGCCATTAGACATCATTCTAAAATGAGCCAAAGATAGCCGCCTGAGGTGAATGTTCAGGAGTACTATTGGCCACACAGACAATCCGACGAGCACCCTCAGAAAATAGGTCATGCCCTTGGTTGGTCATTGTGCCTCAATGGCTGCATCAAAGCAATAATTCCGGGTTCTTTAACATTACGCTTTTCAACTGACCCTAATTGCATGTTAATTACTGACTACTTCCGCTGTATGTCATAACAATGTGTACTGTGGATGTTGCAATTATCTGCTCAGGCCATTAATTAAGAGCTAGATATTACAAAGCCAGAGTTTTACTGGCGCAAAGCCACCGGGGCCTTTGGAAACAGTGATTGCTAACAGGCTAATGAGCTAGCTAACAGCCTCGCAGTCATTGAGCTGCCAGCACTCCAGATATTATCCCCCAGAAACACTTTCCATTTTTGACTACATTTCCCAGGGGGCTCTGTGGCAGCTGCATGACTGATTCCTCCTGGTTTAATTTAATGCTCTCATGCTTCCCTAGATTGCTGTATCTTCCAGACAAAACACCAAGGTTTAAAAACACTCACGTTCCTCACATATTTTCTTGCCACGGTGTAACAAAGCAACCATGCACCAGAAGACTGCGGGACAAGATATACTACCCGAACTTCCAAAAGGTATCAGGGAAGGAAATGGCACATTTTCAAATTAAAACCAAACTGAAGTTTTAGTTATCAAACTTACTTTGCAGAAACGTTAGTGCAGCGAACATAATTTCGGGGAGTGAAAGACAGAATGCTAATCACTACATATTAGTCATTCATATAACCTGTGCACACAAAAATTCACCTAATTTGATTATGAATAATGCAAAACGTACTTTTGTAGGGAGAGGAGCAGTGTGCCCTATCAATGCCCTATCTCTGTCTCTCACATTTCGCAAAAGACAAGGTAATCTATGCATTGTCTAAGACCCTTTATAGAAACGGTAGAAAGATGGCAAAGCAACAGGGTTGATTGGAACGAAGGGAACGGTGGCGCGCCCGCATTTCCATTACACCTCCCTCAGTGGACAGGGTAGCAAGCAGGTTCTCTACTTAGAACCAGTCTAATGCGATGTTGATAGCCTTCCGCGTGGACAGATCAATGCCTCCCGCGTGTTCGCAAGATGAGAGATATAGGAGAGGCCGGGGCAATTTCACCATCGGGGCTGAACTGTGCATTGTGTGGAGCTCGGCTGAAAACAGACATATATACTATAAACTGTCTCTGCGGTTGGAACATGCTGGGTCAGGCCTTCCGTGCCAGCGACAACAGCCGCCTCCCTCGCACTGACGGTGACCAGAGTGGATGTGTGTTTCTTGCGTTTGGCACGAGGCCAACTTGTTGCCACGTCAAATCACCGCTCGTGCCAGCTCGTGGGCACGCCACGTCGTTTGTCAGAAGTCTTGAGCACAAATGCTGTAAGCTAGAGAAACAAAAAAATTGAATGAACCCCCCCACCCACTGTACATTCTTTGATCCTTTGAAGCTCTGCTGTCGACGTCTGAGGTTCTCTGCCATTGTCTGGTGAGCGCGCGAGTTCTACGGGAGTCCTAAACTTTTTATCACCGAGCCGGCAGCGTAGAGAACATTGCCTGGATTTGAGCGTTTTGGGGGGGGACCATCCATCACTGTCTTGACATCTTTCAGAATGCACAAGCGCACGCGCCTGTGCACAACCACACACATACACGCACACACACACACAAGCACACACACACACATAAGCACACACACATGCGGAGCCTCGCACACCGTGTGGCTGTACAGTTGCGTTGGCAGCCTCAGAGTGAGCGGCCACTGAACCATCCCTCTCCCTGACCCAGGCACAGCCGCCGTCGCCAGGGAACGGGTTCGGGGACCGGACTGCAGACATCCAACACAGCCGACAGGGCTATAAACAGTAGTCCCAGAGGAGACGGACAGTGGAGACAGAGGGGCCTAGTGACTTTCCACTGCACGACATATGGTATCCTCTCTAGTCAGTCCTCGCAAAATGCCTGTAGGGAGTTTTCCCCGGAGCCATCTTTAAAGTGTGTCCCTCACTTCAGGGATCTTCCCTCGATCCTGTCATTCTGGGCCCTCGTCACAGCAGGGAGGGGGGTCCCTTTCTCTCGCTGTTCCATCCCCTCGCGGTGGTGGCTGTCACTAAACACTATCAGTGTGTGTCTCTGTTGAGCCGCCCAAGGCTCTGGTGCCGAGCTCCACAGTGTGCCAACTGTGAGGTAATTAAGACATGTGACTCCCCCGCACAGTTGGCGAGAGCATTCGAAACAAGGCATTGGGATCCTCTTAGGCGCATGTCAGGAAGCAGGAGTGTGCATCCGGTGTGGGCATGCTGGAGGCGGCAGCCCATTCCTCTGTGTGCCGGGAGAATTGTATAATATGACAGCCCACAACTGTGGAAAAAAAACTCATCTAAATACTGACCTGTGTAGCCTTAAAATTGAATTACCTGCGCACCCTCACCACCCACCTAATGAAACAACATAATGCCCTCTGCCTACTTTGCATGTAACATCGATAGGCCACATTGCTGTAAAACCAATACATTAGCCGGGGTGCGACTCCTGCATTACGGCCAAACACCGGGTGCCATTGGTCCTGTAATGGGCCTGTGAGTGTGACGGACCCCGCCGGGATCACATTCCCCCCCCTGGCGCGCTCAGCAGGGGGTTAACAGACAGGGCCCCGTCTCCATTCTCCTCCCACCCCGCCCTGCCTCTAATGGCCCCTAGGGAAACTACATTATTTACGACTATTGAAGGGGTCTTTCAATTATAATACCTCAGGCCCTTGTCTATTACCCCAAGGTCTGGGCCGATGGAGAGAGTATGTGTAGCCTCCACCAGACGGTAATTCAAGGGGTCCCGCCGTGTGAAGAGTTCACAGGATGTGTGTCGGCCACAATGTGGAAGCAATTTGCCGCTCCGGTTGGAAAAGGCTGGGAAAGGTGCGGTGTAATGTGTAGCCGGCGAATCAAGTCGAGAGGTATGCAGACATCGCGCTACATGCTTTTACTTGAAACGGAGTGCAGAGAGGTGTGTACAGGAAATGGAGCACCGGGTTCCTCTCAAGATGTTCAGTCTAGCGTGTTCCGGGGGATTTTCAAAATGGAGTCAGGCCAGAGCCAAAATCTAACGAGGTAATTATCCCTACAGCTTGTGTGGTGTTGATATGGCAGTGTGCAATAGATCTAGTGGGACACCACATGGCTTTCTTAAGCTGAGATTCACACACACACACACACACACACACACACACACACACTCACTCACACACGCACACACACACACACACTCACACACACACACACACACACACACACACACACACACACACACACACACACACACACACACACACTCACAAACATAATGTACCATCACATTGGTTTGTAATAAACTATTGATTGCTGAATCAAATATAAAAGTGTGACCATTGGTTTGGTAATCTTAATACTTGAGCCATTTTCTGTTTATTAGAACTAAGCATTGGGCAAAGCGATTCTTCTAATCGCTTGTCAATATCAAATTGCTGAATTGTTATGTCACACGGCAAACAACTATCTCCTGAAATAAATTACATTGATTGATAAGTAAAACCCCCAGAGGTATTTACAAAACAGCTATTCTGTACGTTTAGAGCTTCTGGTGTGTTTGTGTCTGGTGCTTACATATGTGCGTGTTTATTAAACGCATCATGGGTTAAATCACAGAACACTTTCACCATGATCGGTATTTAAATCAATGCAGTTAAAAGTCTTGGCTGTGCAGCCACAAAGTTAACGCCAAGAACTAAATAAGTGAGTGCACACACAATGACACACAAACCCGATCCCATTGCCATCGCAGCCTTATACATTTTTAATCGGTGGGAAATAGATTTGGAGATGGATCCCGACCTGAAGCTGATACATTTTAATTTGATGCCCGCTCAACGTTATTATTTGCACAATGCCAACGACAGTCTTCTGCGCACGGAATGGCAAGTCCAGCTTCGAATTCTGCCCGGAATACAAAATTTCCCCCAGCTCAACAAAAGGCAATCATTCCATTTGTATTCCTACACAATGGATGTCTGAAAAAGGGAATGGGTAGTTGGTGCATGGGGGTGGCTCTCTAAGTTATCTGCCTTCCCCAGTCTCCTTCTCTGCTTGCCTCATTATGAATAATAGATTATAGATGAGAGCTGGAGTTCGTGCCTTGCAGGGGGGCAGGCATACCGCAGCACAGGGTCAGCATACTACTGAGATCGATTCCATAGTCTTGCACCTCTGAGAAACAGGAAACGTCCTCACAATACCTTTCGAAATTGATTAAAAGTATTTTAAAAAAATGCTGCGTTCCAGCTTATATATCTGGTGAAGGTCAGTGCTACTTGGCATTCAATGTCTTGAGCATCATAAATAACAGCTCTGAATGGCAACGCTGTGCAGCTCTATTTTGGAAATCAGCTGAATAAATATGCTCTGGTCAAATTACGTTGTGTGAAAATAAAAGGTCATAAGGTTACTAGCGCTGTTTGTTAAGATAAAACACAAACGCATAATTTGACAACTGTTATTCACCCCAAAGGTAATCAAGGGGACATCTGGTGAAGGAGGGTGCTAATAGTGGAATAAAGGCAAGGAGGTGTTTGTGTGTGTATGTGTGTGTGTGTGGGGGGGGGGGGGGATTTTGCCTCAAAGGCGCAGTATTGTCCTTTTAGCAGTGGATTAGCGAGGCCTCAGATCAACGTGGATGCTTCTAATGAGAGCGCATGTTCACCCCTCACGTTCCGTCATAAAAAATCAATTACCACTAAACATCCGATTGCATTCCCCTTGCTTATTCTTGGAACCAGAAAAAGAAAAAGCCCCTGGTGTGGCGAGAGCCTTTGAACATTCAAAGACTGGCAGCGCACCCAGAGCACAATTCACCACCCCACCCCCCTCCCAACCCCAACCCCCCACTTGCCAACCTCCTTTCATCTTCTAATGTATTCACAAGGAAACTCGTCATGCGTACATATTTGTGCAAAAGTTCACGAGTTCATTTCCATTTCACCGGCCGTGGCATTTTCGGAATAATCTTTTCCATTTTTGGATGAGGGGAGAGTGGGAATGGGGGGAGGGAGGAGGGGGGAGGCCAAGCACACGTTAGGGTCCACAGACCAGCCCTCCAATAGACCAGCCCTCCGATGTAAGGTAAAGGGGCAGTGGGACGTACGTAGTTGCCTTTCTCTCCAGTCCCAGGCATTGCCTGTCTTTAAATGGAGGACCAAAAAACGCGGTCGATAACCAAGGCAGAAACAAAGAAACTCTGCCAAGTGCGATTAATTGAGGCAATGTTGACGAAGAAGAAAAAAAAACACGCCGTCGTTCTTTAATTAGTGTAAAAGACTCTGAACGGGAGGCTTGTTTTTACAACTGAACAAGATTGGGGAATGAAAATACATTACAGGTTTACCCAACTTAAGCAAAACTCATGAGTTTGCTTAAAAGCAGCCAAAGCCGCAGCATAGCGTCCGCAGCATAGCGTCAGCACTGGCATCCAGATTCATCAGGGCCTCCTCTCCTTCAACATATTTACAGTAGCGACGCACAAAGACGATAAATAACAAGTCTAAAGAAGGGGTGAATTAACATGAGGAGGGGGGGGGGGGGGGGGGGGGGGGGGGGGGGGGGGGGGGGGGGGGGGGGGGGGGGGGGGGGGGGGGGGGGGGGGGGGGG
>JAVQJS010009039.1:0-11564 GCA_036024795.1 Galaxias rostratus | reverse complement strand
AATTGGATACGCTGCGGAATAGGGAGCCAGTGGAGGTTTTGAAGTACAGGTGTGATGTGGTCCCGGGAGCGGGTGCTGGTGAGGAGGCGGGCAGCAGAATTTTGAATGTATTGGAGTTTGTTGAGAGTTTTTGATGGGGTGCCGTAGAGGAGGCTATTGCAGTAGACCTGACAGGGCACACCTGTGAAGTAAAAACCATTTCAGGTGACTACCTCTTGAAGCTCATCTAGAGAATGCAGAGTGTGTGCAAATCAGTAATCATAGCAAAAGGTGGCTACTTTGAAGAAACTAGAATATAAGGCGTATTTTCAGGTGTTTGACACTTTTTATTAAGTACATATTTCCACATGTGTTAATTCATAGTTTTGATGCTTTCAGTGTGAATCTACATTGTCAATAGTCATGAAAAGAAAGGAAATTCATTGAATGAGAAGGTGTGTCCAAACTTCTGGTCAGTGCTGCGCATATATATATAAATATATCCATCCATTAGCAATACCGCTTATCCTATGGAGGGTCCTGGTGGGGCTGGAGCCTATCCCAGCCGCCATTGGGCGAGAGGCTGGGTACACCCTGGGCATGTCGCCGGTCCATTGCAGGGCTAACACATAGACACAAAACAACTCACAAACACATTCACACCTAAGGACAATTTACAACATTGAGTCACCAATAAAGCCGCATGTTTTTGGACTGTGGGAGGAAACCAGAGAAAACCGGAGGAAACTCAGGGTAACACAGAGAGAACATGCAAACTCCCCACAGAAAGTCCATCAGGTGGGGATCGAACCCAGGACCCTCTTACTGTGAGGCAACAGTGCTAACCACCGTGCTGCTCCTAAATAAATATATATTCACACACTTTATTGTGCATACATAGTTGATGGTCTCGCCCAGGGATTAGGTCCTCATCTTCCTCCTTGTTGTTATCCAGTCAGAGGCCTTTGCCTCTTGAGGGTCTGGAGCAGGCAGGCATAAACATAAACAATATTCCGACGGGATATTCCAACCATATGAATAAATAAACATTTAAGAAATGATCTGGTATAATAAAAAGAAACAGTTAACCAAATAGACCTAGTCACCGCTGCGCCAAGCCTGGCGTTCTGCTCTCACTCACTCCCATTTTAGAAATGTTAACTAGCCATCATGGTTACCTCCGATAAATCGATTTAGGTGACAAATAGTGAAAATAAACTAAATACATAAACAAGCTTAAACTATTAAAGTTAACTCAATAACTGAATTACAGATACCAAGTTTTACAGAAACCCCCCCCCCCCAAAAAAAAATCCAGTCACAAAATCCAAATATGTTGCGCTCAACAACTCATGCTAACAACTTCAGGCAAACAAATGGTTTTACATAATATTTACTTATTTTGTAAAATTGTATTCATGTTTAAGACTAAATCCCACCATGCCTTTGTTCAAGTCATTAGTGTCTTACCTCAAAATGTAGCTTCAGATTTAACTTTACAATGTTAAATATGGTCCGTTGGTCCTTTATCCTGGGTTGACTCCTTGGCTCCGATGCGGCAGTGAATCTCTTTGAATGACGGGGCACTTAAAACCAGAAAATATTCGTGCCACTAACCCCAGAGCAAAAATGAGTAGCCAGATTTGTAAGCCTTTTCCGGCTTTTTTTCAGAATAAAAGCGATTCACCGGCGGCTTTATTAACCCTATAGTCACCAGTGCATTTGTTCCTAAATTAAAGCATGCCAGCTGGGTAGGGTTAAACGATTTTCAGGTTGCCATAAAGTAAATAACACTCCGCACTCCTCATAGTACAATTTTAATGAAATTTTTAAACCAAAATCGTTTTTAATTCAAACCAGAGGTTTTCATTTCAGACAACATGACATGGCAAAGTATCACATGACTCGCGTCCGTCCCTGGTTTTGTTGTGTGTGTTTACCTTGCTTCAAAAGTGAAGTTTGCCAGTTGACCAAAAATCTCTTTTAAACATGGTGAGAATTCTAAATGTGTTGTCTTAAGGGGAATGTTCTGTATGTTTTCAAATCACCTTTATGGTTAGTTCCAGGATGAACAGAACACAAACCTGACACACGTTGATCCAAACCAGGTTGTTTACATGGATTCCTCATGCAAAGTGTTGCATTGTTATTGTGAAGTATATGCCTACATACTAATATGTTTGTACGTAATTTATAGGTATATAAACATACGTAATTTCAAGAATTTCAGTTGAACTATAGCAGTGAAAAGTACATTATGCCATGTGACTTAAATAACTTCAAAACAAATATCAAGAACTTATCAATCCAATGTAATGCAAATTCAATTCACCAGAAGATAACAATAACCACATTAAATTGTAAGTAATTCCATGCTGTTTTAAATATACTTAAGAATTTATTGCAAATCTTACATTTAAGAGAATGACTGCAGTTTTTGCATATAGTTGTATATGTATGGATGTGGAGTTTTAAATGTTGGAGACATTTTTAAATTGTGTTTTTTTTTTTGGGGAGCTACTTTTTTAAATAAGTGTTTATTTGTCAGACAGTACACTCTTTTCCTGTGAATGTGCCCTCAACCTTTAATTTCTCTTGATCAAATACAATTTTGATTCAACTGCCAGATGATTTATAGTATGTGATCCAGCTGGGCAACAGGCTAAAAGCATTTTTCTGTTTCTAGGAGTTCTACAAGAATAGGTTTACGCGTTTTAATGTTAAATAAACAATTCATTTTTATCCTAACTACCTGGATCTGCAGCACCTCTTCAGCGTCTGTCTGGAACGCTGTTTTACCTTGTGTCTAAGATGTGGCCTCTATACCAACATTATCCTATGACACTGAACTGTCTAATCCATCTAGTGTAAGTTAATATCTACATGCTGAGCTTTGAAGATGAGAAGTTCTTTTATACTATTTTTAATTCTATCCCCAATTTGGATACTCATCACAAGATATTGGGGGAAGACTTTACCTTAGACATAAACCCTGCTATGGAACGATCCTCTAGCAGTGGTCAGGTCATTCCTTTAAACACATAAATGTTAGGACCCTTGGAGACTAAATGACCAAACAATGAAGGATAAAACATTTTCTCATGTAGACAATACATTCTCCAGACCTTCTAAACACCACACAAGCTGAGAAAATGCTGTTTCAGTCTCGTTATAGGATGTATGAGGAAGGGAAAAGCCCTCAAAGCTAATAGCCCACCGGCCCCAGCAAAGAGCTGCATCTCAAGTTATTCCTCAGATTAAGACTTCTAGAACGCTGACTCTATTCTGACAAAAATATATCTAACCAAACAAAGCACTTCTAATATAAATTGTATTTGTCAGACTCACTGTTGAATGATAAACTTCTTGATCATTTCTTCTCTAACTTTAATATTTCAACAGTAAACGCTGTGAGAAAATTGATCTAGAACATTATAATGGCAATGATGGGAGGGAAAGACCCAGGTCAGGAAGGGTTCCCCACTGACTTTAAAAAAACACTTAAAGATAATTGGGGGGGGGGCAGTTTGTTTTGTATGCATATTCTGAATATAAACACTCTTCCACACACACTTTGTCATGCCAATTTTATATTGTTCTGAGAAAATAATCAAGATCCAGTATACTATTAATCTTATAGACCAATTAGCCAAACAAACTGTGATGGGAAGGTGTTTTATAAAGCACTAGCCCTCCCAACATGAAAAGTTTATTCTCCATTTTATCTTGAATAACAAAACTGAATTTATTGATATCTTAACATGAGACGACTGTTTAATATTACGTACTGTGATATTGCTTGACAAAAAGCATTCAACAGAGTGGAGTGACACTACTTGTTTAATGTTCTACATAAGTTTGAATTTGGTCCCAATTTCAAACTCTGTCCAAGATTATCTGCCCCTTCACAGAGGAACAAGATAAGGGGATCCTCTAAGCGCTCTCCTCTTCACCCTTTCAATAGAGCCACTCTATTGCCTTGAAGAGTAACAATGAAATACAAGGTATTAATCGTGGAAAGTGGAAAGACGACTCCGACCGACTGTCGAAGGTCGGATTTAGGAGGAGCAATGCGGATTCCGGCCTGGTTGTGGAACAGTGAACCAACTCTTTACCCTTGTCGGGCTCTTTGGGGGAGGCATGGGAGTTTGCCCATCCAGTCTACATGTCTTTTGTGGACTTGGAGAAGGCCTTCAACCATGTCACCCGGGGAGTCCTGTGAGGTATACTGTTGGAGCATACGGGGGACGTTGTGGTTCTGTTGGCATCTTCAGAATGTGAACTTTAGCATGTGCAGGAGCGGTTTGCAGCTGAGTTTAAAGCGGTCGAGATGAGAGTCAGCACCTCCAAGTCTAAGGCCATGGTTCTCTGTCTAAAAACAGTAGAGTGCTCTATCCAGGTTGGGAATGAGTTACTGCCTCAAGCCAGAGAGTTCAAGTATCATGGGTTCTTGTTCATGAGTGAGGGAAAATTAGAACTTGAGATTGACAGGCGGATTGGTGGAGCATCAGCAGTAATGCGGGTGTTGTACCGGATTGTTGTGGTGAAAATGGAGCTGAGCAGATAGACAAAAGGCAATTTACCAGTCTGTCTACGTTCCAACCCTCACCTATGGCCATGAGCTTTGGGGTAGTGACCAAAGGAATAGGATTGCGAGTGCAAGTGGCTGGAGGATCCGCCAAGAGGATCTATGAAGCGTTGCTGGGGATAGGGACGTCTTGAATACCCTACCGAGCCTGCGGCCACGCGACCCGGCCGCGGATAAGCGGCGGATATTGGATTGAGTGATGGATGGTATTAGTTGTGGTGGCCGAATTCACACACCTGTCATGCAGATGACCTGTTGCTTTATGTAACTAAATAATTGCTTCCAGATCTGTGGTCCTATAAGTCCTGAAGGAATTTGGCAAAATATCGGGGCATAAACTTGGCAAGAGATAATTTTTTCAGTGAGCAAAAATGCTTAAATATATCCTAATTTACCATGTACACTATCGCTGACTTATTATACATATCTTGGTTTCCACGTCACAAAATCATTCTCTTGTTGGTCGGGTTACTTAAGTGAAGATGAATATTGTACCCACATTCTCATATTTGTTCCAATGCATACCTGTTTTCATTCTGAAGTAATTTTTTAAAACATTCAGACAGATTACCTCTTCCTTTATCTGGAACAATATATGCAAAGAGTCTATGGAAAGACCAAAGTCACTTGCAGGTCTCTCTCTTCTAAACTATCAAACATATTATTGGGCACAAATTCACAAAACACATGGGTTGGAGGGTGCCCACTTGAAAACCCCCAAAACATATCTGCTCTCAACCCAAGTCCATAAAAAAATATTGTATTTAAAAGTGCTCCTTTTGGAGTATGGCATAATGGACATTATGAAAAGCATATCCTGTGTATATTGAAATCGGGCTGCAAACATTAGCAAAATCTCTCTTTGGTCAGATAAAGTTAATACAGACACCAGCCTGGCTTCAGATTGAAAATGCCCCAAGGAAACCATTTTTACT
The DNA here is from genome assembly GCA_036024795.1 of Galaxias rostratus. Classification (NCBI taxonomy): domain Eukaryota; kingdom Metazoa; phylum Chordata; class Actinopteri; order Galaxiiformes; family Galaxiidae; genus Galaxias; species Galaxias rostratus. The sequence goes on along the minus strand of JAVQJS010009039.1, from coordinate 6,062 downwards.
CTCTGCTTTACTCTGTTATTAATTTCCTATACCTAATTCAAGTGTGATAGAAAATGTAATTGTTCAACAATAACTGCTAATTGTGCTAAAGCTAAAAAAGTGCCTGGGTATTCAGACCATGAACATTCACTCCCCTATAATGATCAGACAAGTATGGGTGACTTACAGTACATCCGGAAATAATTCACTGTGCTTCACTTTTTAAACATTTTGTTACATTAGGGCCTCATTGCAAAACGTATTAACTACATTTATCCCAAGAAACTCAACACACAATACACTATGTTGACAACATGAAAAACGTTTGAGATTTTTGCTAATTTATTCAAGCAAAGGCTGTTAATACTTATGTACAATACTTTGTCAATGCACTTTTGGCAGCAATAATAGCAAAGTATTACCCAAGTATTTTTTATATGACCCCACAAGCTTAGCAAACCCATCTTTGGGCAGTTTCACCCATTCCTCCTTGCAGCACCTCTGAAGCTCTATCAGGTTGGATGGAAAGCTTCACTGTAAAGCCATTTTCAGATTTCTCCGGGGATGTTCAATCTGATTCAAGTCTGGGCTTTGGCTGGGCCACTCAAAAACATTCACTGGGTTGTACGGAAGCCACCTCTTTAATATCTTGGCTGTATGCTAAGGATTGTTGTCCTGCTAAAAGATGAACTGTCGCCCAGTCTGAGGTCAGGAGTGCACAGAAGTGGAGCAGCTTTTCATCCAGGATGTTTCTGAACATTGCTGCATTCATCTTTCCCTCTATCCTAACTAGTCTTCCAGTTCCTGCCGCTGAAAAACTTCCTCACAGCAAGATGCTACCACCATCATGTTTCATGGTAGGAATGGTATTGGCCTAGTGATGAGCGGTGCCTGGTTTCCTCTAAACATTACCTTTGGAATTTACAACAAAGAGTTCAATCTTTGTCTCATCAGACTAGAGAGTTTTGTTTCTCTCATGGTTCGAGAGTCCTTCAGGTGCATTTTGGCAAACTCCAGACGGGCTGCTATATGCCTTTTTGTACAAACTGGCTTACATCTGGCCATTGTACCATACAGGCCCGATTGGTGGACTGCTGCGGAGATGGTTGTCCTTCTGGAAGGTTCTCCTTTCCACAGAAGAATGCTGGAGCTCTGACAGAGTGACCATTGAGTTCTTGGTCACTTCCCAGACCAAAGCCCTTCTCCTCCGATCGCTCAGTTTAGACCACCAGCCAGTTCTAGGAGGTCCTGTTGGTTCTTCTTCCATTTAACGGATGGGGAATGGAGGCCACTGTGCTCATTTGAACTTTCAAAGCAGCATATATGTTTCTGTACCCTTTCCCAGATGTGTGTCTCAAGACAAACCTGTCTAGCAGGTCAACAGACAATTCCTTTGACTTCATACTTGGTTTGTGCTATGACATGCTTAATGAGAGGCTGTGTATACCTATGTACTTGTGATTACTTCGTTAATTATTATTCATATATATATAACAAAATAAAAACAAATCCCTAATTGGCTTGCAACTTAATTTATAACAAGCTATAAAATCTTGAGAAAGCCAGGGATACTAAACTGCCCGAGTCATTTTTAAACAAAAACCCTGCATTGTATACTTTTACATTACAATATTCTTTGAACTTCTTGCCCTCTAAATATTCAACAGTTACAAAAAACATGTAAAAAAACATCAGTGTGAATATACCTCTGCTGTAAACCTCCTCATGGCTGCTCTTGGCCTTGTGGAGGCTAGTATTGGGGCTCTTGGGACAGGGTATATTCTCTGGCAATGACACATCCTGAAGCTGATGGTTTAATGGACTACTCTCTAGAAAAAAGGAGGAAGGAGGTATACAAAAAAATCAGTTCAGTGAATGCATAAGCTTATTTCTTAATACAATTAATATAATTGTGAGCATTTATAGCGTTTAACGTTTGATAGGTGGGTTGTCCTTGCATTTTCTGAATGCATTTTATGATTTTCCTGTCACTACCTTTCACGTTCTATCTCTCTCTACCTGTCCCTCTACCTCTGTTGTAGATAGGTTTTAGTCCCTCTTGGCCTTTTGGTGGAAAGCCTCCATTGGCCCAGTCTAGCATTGGCTTGATCTGGTCCTCTGTGTTGTCTGAGTCACAGGGAGGAAAGTGCTCCCCTGCTCGTGTACTGGCCATCTACAATGGAGGCAGAGGCAGAGCGTGAGAGTAGATAAAGTACAGTGGATAGAGTGCAGTAGGGCAAGATGACATAGATTACATCACAGAATCGACATCAGGGCAAAATGGTCAGGTCAGTTTTGGGTTAATATATTAAGGACATGAAGAAAAAATAGACCAAGCCAAAAAACAGGAGAAACTAGAACACTAAAACAAAAACACAACCACATAAGCAGGAAAGGCACATAAATTTCTAGAACCAACAGATGACCTACACACAAACACACAAGAAGGTTAGACCCTACCACAGAAACACAAGTTACACAAAGACAAAAAAGAAAGCATGTTTAGATCAGAGTTGCGACGATTCAGTCAAATTTGAAGCCTATTTGCTGCCGCCTCATATGCAAAAGTGGAGCACAACATAAGTGGGAAACAAATGTAATTTCTTTCAATTTACTGACACTAAAAACTATTTATTTTGTGCAATCTTCAATGTTACAATGCTTTTGCCTGGGTGCTCGAGGGTATCCTCAAGGCATCAAAGTCGTGCAAGAAAACAATAGGGCAACTGGGTAATGGAGTTTGCGATTGCAATGTTTATTTAAAAGGTGCGACATATAACATTGAATTTCTAGCAATACATTTCATTCTTAATGATTTTCAAACATTCATTACAGCTCCTGGAGGATATCATTAAACAAACTGCTCAGACAGAAAGGGGCGCTATTTGTTATCACCTTGGGCCAAGTATTCAGCTTTTAACAAATCTAAGGATGCCCGCCTATCGCCAATCATTAAGGAGAGTTTTTGCAAGGCGTAAGGGCTACCTGCCTGTCAATCACCTTGTGTGCAAACTCCTAGGCCCTCCTTCTTACAGCGTCACCCTCCAAGCATGCTTTTCGGGTCGCAGACAAAGGTAGCAAAGTTGTGTGAACTAGTAGTTGCAAGGTAAATGAAGTCATTGCATGTCTGTGCTGTTTTTGAATGTTAACGCATCGTGCCAGATTTGTTAAAAATGCATAAGTAGTTTACATGGATATACTCTGCAATGTTTAGTAGCTGCCTATGTTGCCAATTGCAACTAAATAATTTTTTTGAACAGTTTTTGTTAACATCAGCTATCTGGATGCTGAGGAAATTTGTGTCTGTGTTGGTTGCTTTGTGTGAACGATACAGTTTTAGAGCGTTTACTATCAGACATTGATTCTTCTGATTCTCTAATCGGAATAAGACATCACTTTATGCGTTGGTGGTGAGAACCAAAAATATGCACAACAAACACGATTTCTGAAACAGTGCCTTACACAGGTACATGAGGTCAAGCCAGATCAGTGCACACAGGCATGTCTAGAATGGGAGGAACCAAGGACTTAGGAGGTTGGCCTCTTTAAGTGTTGTGGTTTAAATTCTTACCCTTTCTTCCCCCAATTCTCCAGAACTACATACAGCACATTTAAACCTTCATAGACTCTGATTGTGTTACGCAACAGTTTTTAGCATTATCATTGTGGGCATTCCTGACTGAGGTGAAATAAATATGCCATTGACAATCTTTGTAATCTAGTCCATTACAATAGGAGACTGCATTGAAATGTATAAGATCATTCGAATGCAATGGAAAGTGCTTTATTTATTCCTATGGAAATGGTAGTATCATTGTTTGGCTATCAAACAATATTCAAAAACTATTATAGAAATTACAAATCAAGTTATGAAAAGCACACTCAACAATTGAGAAAGGTCAGATTAAATCAACAAAATTAAAACGATATAAGTATAAAGGGAGTATATATATATAAATACCTTCTATAGATGCCCAAAGAACTAACAGTTACATGTGTTAAAGTAAATGAAAAACCTTCAAGTTTGTTTGTAACTAGTAACACCAAGCTCTTTGCATGATAACTCTTTAAATTTCCATTCCTTTCATTACTTTGGGTTTAAAGGTTACAGATCTACATCTAAAATCAACAACTTTCCCTTCGCTATTCCCTGCATTTAGCTATGCCGCCTGCTATCCGTTGGTTCCTTCCCTATCATCAATCAACTGTCAACCGTCAACGAACCAATCATGGAATGGTTCATCTTATTCAAAAACCTTTCTGTCGGTAGTCTCCGGCAGAGCGAGAGAGATTCTATCATTCATTACTGTGTACTCTGTTTTTGTTGGTTTGTACTCGCTCCTGTTAGCAAAGGTCCTTTTGTTTGTTACACCCCCCCCCCACCTCATTTTTAAATGTGATTGACCCAGTGTTAAAACTACTGTTGTGTTAGATTTTCACTCAGCCCTTAAGATGACCCTGTATCTGAACAGTCTCTTTCTTTCTTATTACCTGCTCTCACGCTGTATAGCACTAGCACATGCACGTTGCGTGACACGTCACATATTGCATCACATTTTGGTACTCGCATGCAAAAAAAATAAATCAATATGGGGAGGGCTGGAATATTCAATGCTCACTTGTCAATGGCTTAATGATCAAATAACTGCATTCTCAAAGGAATTTCTCTCTGATCTGTTTTAAAAAACAATCATATTCAAGCAATTTCCAATCTCTCCATAAAATGAAAGCTTCTAGGCCCCTTGTTCTTACCTCTAAAACCTGGAAAATGGCCCTACGGTAAGACGTTAGCCTGGTGTAGGATGCCTGGTTGAAGAACTTTGAGAAAGCTGTGATAGAGACAAGCTTATCTGCAGACACCTAAAGAAGGATAGGACAATTCTGTATATCGACATACACATTACATAAGAAAATCTACATTACATAAGTAATGTAATGATTAATATTTTTCAATTAGTAGAAAAAGGTGGAGGAAATGTTACCTCTCTTACCTCAGAGAACTTTCCATCCCCAAACCACTGCAGCCACCTCATTCCAGTTGTTGCTTGACGATTGCCTGTGGCTCGCCATGACACTACAATACCTGGCCACCAGGAGAAGCCTTTGATCTTCCCCCAGACCAGCTCACCAATGCAGAAACCCTTATTATCCTGGGGAAGGAAAGGGGGTGATTTTAAGGAAAATACATTGAGGTTTGACTTCAGCAAGTATTCCCTCACTGTGTTGATGCATGTCTATGCAAATAATGTCTATTTACGAATGCAGGAGCCTTACCCAGGAACTATCCAAGGAAGGAATGCGTGCGAAAAGTTGACAAGTTTGTTAAACGTTTCTACCCTTACAAGTTGGCACCAGAAATACAAGTCGGTTAAACTTATTCATATATTTATGTACTTGTCAGGAAAGCTAAAACTATGATCACAAAACTACAGTCTACAATGGTGCCTACAGTTTGGACTTCTACCCCACCTCATGTGGCAGTTGACAGTGTATGATGTACCTACCCATCACTACTATTGAAAAGCAAGAAAGAAGAGTCAGCTTTTGTGCTAAGAAATTGTTAGGGGTGCCATTGTGTCTTAGTAGCCTGGCAGTTCATGGGAAAGGAGCTCTGGAACTGCTTCTTTCCTGGCTTACAGGGGAACTTAAGTAAACTAAAGCAAGATTATTAATGACATTGATGGAATCCCAATATAGTACAGTAAAAAATGTGGCACCCTGTTGGAATCATGGTCTTATTTTATCTCATACTGTGCCTAGACCCTTTGCTGTGTCTACTGTTATATCTGTGTAATACAAGATTAACTGTGAATATGCAAGGGTTGTCTTTCAGGAGGTCCTTGAAGAATGGGACTAGCTGTTCTTCGATAGAGGAACTGCTTCCGTGGGAGAAAACCTTGACCCAAGACACAACTCTCTGTACCTGATAACTCTGTTGCTGTGTGTCCCCTACCCTTTAGAGCAACAGAGTGCATGTAACTAGGGACCACCTTAATGAAATAAAAAGAGAGGGTTCGGCGGAATGGACTCAGAGCGGGTTGGAGATTGTAACTGAGTACATCTCCGCCGTTCTCCTCGCGAGT
>JAVQJS010009027.1:0-14407 GCA_036024795.1 Galaxias rostratus | reverse complement strand
GAGAGAGAGAGGGGAGGGGGGTACTTGGGTCAGATTGTAGACAACAGGCGGTTCTTTCAGCGTACTGCTACTCCTAAGCCTTCGGCAACAGCTACAGGTGATGGCTCATATTCAAACTAGGTGAGTCATTTGTTCGAGACAAGATGTCTGGTTGTATTAGTTTATACAGCAAAGAGACACTGCCACCGGGCACAGAATAGCTCTGAATGTCTGCATGACCTGCCTTTTTCAACCTTAAAACCAGACCAACATAGTTGATAAGCAAACAATACATCCAAGAGTCATGCAAGTGACTTCCAAAAAGCAAATGTATACCTAAGTATAGATGTGGATTATGTACATAACATCTTAAGCTGTTGAAGTAGCTTGGTAACAATGACATCACTAAAAGTTGTCTCACACAGGTACAGATGTACATTCTCTGTTTTTTCATAGCTCGTTCTAAAGCAGACAAAGAGATTGTGTTGTGCACACTACTCTGTTCTACCAGGCGTGTGCCATAAAGAAACAATCAAACAAACGGCCACTGCTGGCGAGAAAGGGACCCGCCCACTCACTCCCATGAAACATCTTCTGTGCCTCTTGGTAATTACCACTGTGTCAATTATAGTTCCTCACTAAAAAGCCTGAAATTATCACACGGCAATGAATTGTTCTTTATAGTCAAACACGAAAAGTGGCAATACAATGAATCCATCTTTCCCAAGTTATTGCTTGTGACCTCAACAGAGACCACCTGGGGATACATCGCCTCTGTATTGAAACAGAAACGACAGCAATATGGCACCAGCCATTTAAATGTGTATGCTTTGGTGACAAGTATATTTCTTGGTAATAAGGGCCAGTCTACAGCTTGAGCAAAGCCAGCTGTGGGAGGTTTATCAGCTGACCACTAGATGGAGCAGAAATGGCCAGGTTCCATGTCGAGAGACATAGAAAGAGCTGTAATTTGGGATGTATGCATTCATTGCATACGTTACTTAACCAACTAAGCTATGGGACATAAGTATGTGCACTATATAATGGTTCAGTGCTTTGTTTTTTTATGAAAACAAAACCATTTAATATTTCATTGCTGTAATGTTGGCACGAAAAGCCATTGGCATGTTTCACAGGACACTCCATCCCAGCAACCTTCCCAACCCCTCTGTTTCGTTGTTGACAGATGCAGAGCAGGCTTCTCTTATCACACTGATTGAATTCTCTTGCAAAAAAACGAAACAGGTAAAAACAGGCATTGCAATAAAATCAGTCTCAAAAGAATGTGTAGGTGGGGTAAGAGCTAGATGATACTAATAAACTGCACGAGCACCTTCTAAAAAAAGGCTGTTGCAGTTCTCTGAAGATAAAACCAAAGCAATGAGAATGTGGCAAGCACACATGAAACATAACAAGGCCCTTTCATTGCTAAAACTCACTTCATATGGATGAGCGAATAGATACAAGCCTAATCTAATGATTGAAAAACAGTCAAACCCCCTAAAGATAAGCTTTATTATATCAATACCGGTTATGGAAGCCCATCAGGGACTTTATTCAAATGAAAATGTAAACTTGAAAATAAAAATGCATTTTAACAATAGCTTTATCACTTTCAACATGCTTATGTGTTATTTGAGACAAAATGTAAATGAAAACGCAATAATACCATTTGCATTTGCATTTTCAACGGATCCAATGGACATTCTGTGTCCATATTGAAATGCAAAAGCTGTTTGACATTGCATTTTCAAAGTCCTGCCCGCCATACTGCGGACAATATTCAAATGTAAATTCAAATTTGATAATTAAAATACAATATATTTTCCCCCTAATTTTCCATTTGTGCAAGCATTACTTTTGTCAAAATTTCAACTACAATTCAGTTGTCAAACAATTTGAAAATTAAAAGGAAGTCGCATTTGAAATTGCATTTTCAAAGACCTAATTTTCAGTACTACACTGTGCGATGGACAATATTCAAATGGAATGCACAAATCAGCGCAAGGAGTCAATTGCATTTGCATTTTCAAGACACCACGCTCTCCTTGGGACAGAACAAGAACATTCAAACGCAATCTGTCCGTCCTCTGATCAGTGGCTACCTCTTGCAAGACAAGTTGGCAACCTCATCTTTATAAAATTGCAAAAACAAGTGTAACACTACCTATGGTCACATATTTATAATACAACATTATTAAAACTTGCAGTGTAAACGTTTATGAAAACTATCCTTTTCCAGAAATTAGCATTAAGCATTGCACCTTTTATCATTAAATAACTTTGTTCAATCTTAAATTGTACAACCCTGCCTTCATAATTTCACCCATATCACATATTGTGCCATAAGTTTATTTATTCATTATGATACTGATAATTACTATTCTGTGAACATCCACGTGACAGTTGACTCCTGACACTGATTTGCGTATTGCATTTGAATAGTGTCTGCACTGCGTTGTACTGAAATTGACGTCTTTGAAAATGCAATCCCAAATGCGATTTCCTTTAAAGTTTCTAATTGTTTGACAACTGCGTTTCAATTTAAATAGTGACATAAATAGTGCTAGCACAAATAGAACATTAGGATATATTTATTTTTATTGTATTTTTAAGTTCCAATTAACATTTGAATATTGTCCATAGAATGCAGGGGTAGGACTTGTGTAATCTAATGTCAAACAGCTAGCTGCATTTGAATTTCAATATTGTCACAGAATGCTTTTTGAAGCATTTGAAAATGCACTTAGATTTTGTCTCAAAAAACATGTACGAATGTGGATTAATGATGCTATTGTTGAATTGCATTTGCATTTTCAAGTTTACATTTTCATTTGAAAAAAGTCACTACAGTAGGTGGGAGATAATGCAGTGAGGGACTACATTTGGGTAATTGACTACATCTATTACCCTGCAACGGGATTCCAGTAAACCTCTTCTTTTTATGAACATGGCTAGGAGTCACTTTGATTCTGCTCAGCCATACAGACAGTGCTCATTCAACCAATCAAGCCCGGCTAGAAGAATGGCCCCGCGCATGCGGTTAAGACAGACATTAAAGCTTCATGGGCAACAAGCAGTGGGGTAGACATGAATGAAATTTCAGTCTCTCTCTCTCTCTCTTTCTCTCTCTCTCTCTCTCTCTCTCTCTCTCTCTCTCTCTCGCTCTCTCGCTCGCTCTCTCTTTCTCTCTCTCTCTCTTGTCTCTGGCTTTGTCTCTCTCTCTCTGTCTGGAGATGGGACAGAGGCTTTCTAAGGAGCGGGAGACACGGGTCTAGACCACAGTCTAAGCATGGGTGCTCCTTTGAAAGCTGACGCTTACAGTGAGATGTTGCAGTATCATTTAACATTGTTAAGAGTAATGTTGTTATGAGCTAACATGGAGCTAGGTGAGCCGTGGCTCTTTGCCATTGCGTTTATTCAATTGCATTTAATGTTTTTCTAAGAAGTCGAGTCATGCCTTCTCCTCTTATTAGGGAACTGAAGGCTGAATCGTTTTTGATTGTGGGAATGGATCCCATTCGAAGTGTTACGAAACACAGGAGGCAGATGATAGCGGTCGTTGCAACACTAAATGCATGTGGCTACTTGACCGTAATGCTATTTGACTCCTGACAGCCACAAAGTATTCGATAGACGAGAGGATATTGTGGGTTTATACTCGACACTTGGATTTCCGCATTACTTGGTACAAGTTTTGCTCCCTTGTTTTTCTGTGTCACTTGGATTTTTGTGTTGAACACACTGCGTTGGTTAAATGCCATGTCCTGACTGCTCCCTCTCTTATCTCAGTTTCCTTCCCTCCTACATTATTGATGGATGCAGGGCTCACAAACATTGGACGATCTCCTCTCTAGATTTCTACAACATGGAGAACAAATACATTAGGGAGCTTTGTGCTTTATGTATAAAGTGAAACAGGCACATTAATTTACCCAGCTCATTCGAGGATATATGAAGCCAACCTCTTGAGCAAGCAGACATACAAATATTAAAACAACGTCTTCCTGTTTGAATTCAAGTAACTGTCAACAATCTGCTCTACAGGAATCCCCCCTCCTCCCTCCTCGCTCTCTCTCCAAGACACTGTGGAGTGATTGCAAAAGGACTCTCAATTTCCTACTCGTGTTCCAACACAGCAAGTCTCCCTTTAAACACCGTTCTTCTCTGGTGTTGTGTGTCAATTACTTGGGAAGTTGATCCCTTTTCTCTTGGGGCTGCTGATATGTGACCTGACCTTTGATATCCGACCTTGTCTGGCAGTGACCTTGAAGTGCCCATCAGAGAGGCCAGTTCCTTGGTAGAATTATATTCTCCAAATAATTATTTGTATTTTACACAGTTAGATTGGCTGACTGTATTATAACATGTATGCTAGATCACGGCAAGATGCACAGAATGTCCATCGACCCAGAATATCCCTAATTTTCACACCCCAGCAAAACTATACTGAGCTGAACTGATCTCTAGTCGCAAATGCTAACGGTTGTCAACATGAAACAAGTGAAGCTCCAACAACACTGAGCTGTTAAATGTTATTCAGTATCTTTGCCACGGATAATCTCTGGTTGTGCCAAGTGAGGTCGAATTATACTGTAGCAGCCAATGGGATGTAAAGCTTGAGACAGAAGAACAGGGGCTGTCCTCCCCCAGGGCGCTTTGCCCACTAGAAGGGGTCCAAAGGGTACGCTAGGACACCTGTTTCCCCAGGCTCAACACCCTGTGGACACTTAGACAGGCGGCAGAAGGGTGCAGTGAAAGGGCCTTTATCCATATCTGATGTCTTGTCGAGACTAATTTTGGCAGTGGTCAAATTTAATATTTAAAACGTTCACATTGTTTCTGCTGTCATATGGATATGTGGACACAATATATAGGCGCAGGATATTGGCCTGCATGAAAAAGATAGATTTTTTTCATTTTTCCTCCGTAACAGCTGCCTTGCGCAAACAATACAATGTTTGCCAGAGTAATTTATGATTATGATTGCTGTCGTTAGCCAATTGCAACAGCCCTGCCAGTTATTAGCTTCAGCAGGTAATCTGAAATTTTTGGTACATTGACTAATTGAAGAGAACAATATGACTACTTCCACAGATTTGAAAAGAAGAATTGCTTGTGAGTATTCATCTAAACAGATATCTTGTTTTTCTGTCCTTCCTAAAAATAATTTCTGTCTTCTTTTCCGTGTGTTTCATATGAACTCCCAGAGGACCGAAGGTCTCCTGTAGAGAAGACTGCCAGCTGTGCTCTGCGTGCTGCTTTGGCTCGGTAGCATCAAACGGAGCATGGGAACACCTCTAACCGTAGCTCACATCGACATGTACCGGAAAGAGAGCAAAGGATGTCTAAGGGATGAGATTAGGTCGCAGCAAACAGAAGGGGCTGCTTGTTTTTAGTTTAATTGTTCCTTTTCCTTTTTTATTGGGGCCAATTTATTCAATCTGTTTCAACACATTTGTTGTTGTTGTTGTTGTTGTTGTTGAGGACAGAGTTTCCTTATTGGTGGTGTTAAGTATATAGGTAGGAAGAAGAACAATGGACACTATCTCCAGTGGTGTTGCTTGATGTTAGTCAACAGGCGGTTTCAGCAGGATGTCCTGTCTTGTTGCTATGAAGGGCCACTAAATCCCGGGCCTTCAGACCACGGTTCACTTCCCTATCTGTGGAACCCAGCCGTCAAAAAAACTATTCCTGTTTACCAATGTGGTACTGTTCTCAAACTACGTCAAGGCACAACATGTTTTGTCCCGAAAACTCTGAGAAATTGACAAATCCTGATACGGACATTGGAAATTCTTTCAGACATACATTGGTTTTTGACATTGTTTTTTGAATTCAAGAAATCTTAATTAAATTTAACATCCACATGTGTTAAATAATTAACATAAGTCTATTAATAAATTAACAAATGTATTACTTTGTCGGTTCATCCACCTGTATGCTACCTCACCCATGATTTCCCATTGTCAGATTACCACGGAGGGCGATAAACTAATAAAATACATGAACACGTCAAATTGGTTGGATTTGTTACAGCCCAAATGTAGAGGAAAGCCAAGTATACAGAGAAGTGTTGGAAGGTGAGAATACACTATGATGGAAGTTCATGCCCCTGGACTAAATTTAAGGCAAGTACTAAAAACAGATACAAAATGTATACATTTCTTATAATAAATAGCCTCAATCAAACAATTTGCCCTACTATATAGAATCAATAGCCCACTGATTTGTGGCTGCCATAGCTATCTGATTGATGAGATATGCATAAGGGTGTCTACACATTACCTAGCATAACCTCTTTGAATATATGGCATTTAGAGCCTTAAATGGTTCATTTTAAACATTGAATACATTATGTAATTTTCATTTAAAACAATTGTCCCTCATTCAATACAGACATTATCAAGGGTCTGTTTTATTATATACACAAGTACCAAAGAACAATAACCAGGACTACTGTACTGAAACCTATGCATGTAGCCTAGCCTATGGGCGGGTTTAACTTGTGGTCCAGCCTGGTAGCATCCTAAATAAGACAAAAAAATGGCCTTAGTAAACGGCCACGGCTCTTTTGTTGGAAAAACTAGTGATGGCAAGAGCCAAGCCCATAAACGATGAGGTAGGCTACACCGGCATATTGACCCTTTACCGTTCAGAGGCGTGGATCAATATGCTTTAGGCTACTTTTGTTTCCCATCACTAAAAGCACGGGTTTCATGTCACATATAGCGTATGATCTTACCTTTATGGTGTTATATTTCCCAGCTTAAATCTTGATTCTTGGGTAGAATTTCCACTGCATATTTTTTCCTTTATTGATGCATTTCTATCTTCCAACGGTTTCCTTCCTTTTCTGCCAAGGAGGAGAGCCGGTGGTGGGCTGTTTCTTTGCCCACTTCATTCTCCCGTACTCGCGCACGCTTACATTCATCCACGCTTACCACGCCTTCATCCCACCGGCATTTACGTGAAAGGAGCTTCAGCAGCCCCCACCCCTCCCCCTCTAGTACAGCAGCTGCTTTGCCTCACACAGACTGTATCCTACAGTCAAATCTACACGCCCAATATGTTTTCCGTGGATATACTTTTTAATGAAGCACCCCAATTAGAGTACTAATTACCTATCATCTATAACTCCAAATAATTTTTAATTTTAAACACCAAAATATACATATTTTTATAAATATAAAACAAATTAGATAAACATGATATACATGGAAACGCATGGTAAGTCTAGCTGTAGTATGCGCGGTTTTGTATTGGTGAGACGGTAAAGATCGCATGAGGATGTCTTCTGAGTCCAAGCCGAATGGCCGGTCATTGCAGAAACCCAACTGTGTCCTTAATTGATGTCCGATCTTTAGGATACAGCAAATAAACGAGAAGACCATTGAACCACGTTGTTTGCTTTTAATTAATAATAACTAATTATCAAAAAAGACAATAGGCGGTATACTTTTGTTAATATCAATTATGAAGCCATATATATAAATATGTATTAGAATCCTTCATTTTGTGTTATGGATTAGAATTAGCTTCGTCATGCACCTCCACTGTCAAGATTAATTGGCAAGGCAGTGTGTTAGTAGGTTCCTGTATCCTCTTAACAGCTTACGTTCCATAATTTCCCCAAGGGAATGTGTACTTCCTACCCATCCCTTGATTTTGGGTTTCTTTCATTAGACCAATAAATATATCATCACGATTTCCTACCACCGTCTGTCAATTGTGTCGTCACTGAGATAGGAAGCTCAAATCTAAGATTTGCCTTATCTGGCATTTTATGGTACTGAATGTGTTTTAGTATATTCTCTTTAAATAACAGTGTATGCCTTTAACTTATTAAATACTGTCAAGGCTTACTTGATTGATGATGTGATATAATTGGGAAATGCATCTGACAAAACAAACTGGAATATGGTTAGGCCTACTTAAAGGTTGCTTTGAGTTTTAGACAATCATTAATTTAGATTACGGTGGCGCAGTGGTTAGTGCTGTTGCCTGACAGGAAAAAGGTCTCGGGTTTGATTGCCACCTGAGTGCCTTTTTGTGTGGGGTTTGCATGTTCTCCCCGTGTTAGCGTGGGTTTCCTCCGGTTACTCCGGTTTCCTCCCACAGTCCAAAAACATGCAAGTTAATTGGTGACTCTACATTGTCCATAGGTGTGAATGTGTGTGTGAGTGGCTGTATGTCTATGTGTTAGCCCTGCGATGGATTGGCGATCTGTCCAGGGTGTACCCCGCCTCTCGCCCGAAGTCAGCTGGGATGGGCTCCAGCCCCCCCCGTGACCCTGCATAGGATAAGCGGTTCTGATAACGGATGGATGGATGGTAAATATACAGGTATGTACTTGAGCTGGTCTAGCAGGATGAGGCCAGCGCAAATATTAGTTTGCACTTGCTTGTTGGCAGACAAGCGTAATTGACTAATTTGACAGATTGGCTTTGCACTGCCTCCCGGTGGTGAATGAGGTATGGATAAAACGATGGGACGCTTATCCCAGTCAGGTAAGTTTTTCTTAAGGAAAGGCTTCAGCAATTATTAACTGACTTACTATGTAAAATGCGCCGAAAGAACGACATCGAACACATTTTTTAATTTTCGAAGCATGCAAATAAAAAATTGGATACTATAATTATATAGAGGCTGCAAGTTGTAAAATACAGTTAAGCGTAGGCTAAAACTTTCTAAGAGAATCAATAATTGTACAACCCACTGTTTTCCTCTACTTACATAAATCAAACACACTCGTTATCACAGTGCACCAAGTCATCAAGTGAAAGAATGAGTTTATTAAGACGTGCATTTTACTAATGGAACGACATAGGTCAATTTGATGTTATGGCCAATGAAAAAGCTGCTGACATCGACATTTCTGTGGAGTTATGGAGCTTGTAGTTCTGTTGTTGAACAGACCTCTTTCTATGCCTCTCTCAGTATCACTGGCGAAACTACAGACTTGTGTTCAGTGTTAGCGCCCAGGAGTCTGGGAGGCAGGCAGGCAGGCTGGCAGGCAGCTTGCGTTTACAGTGGCTTGTGTTGCGTGTGTTTTACAGTGTCAGATGTGTCTGGTATTGTTTTTATTTTATTCAGTAAAACACTTAAAAAGTTGACAACGGGAAACAAATGGAAGCGGAATCGGGAATAGTTCCCGACTTCGAGGTTGGAGAGGAGTTTCCAGAAGAACCGAAAACGTATTACGAATTGAAGAGTCAGCCCCTGAAATACAGGTCAGTGGCTTACTAAGGACAGTTATTCGCTAATGTAAAATAGGTTGATGTATCTTGAACATTGTCAAAACTTTTGAGCTCAGCGCAGGGACTCTTTCACATGCATTCCAGCTGTTTTATCTGACGCGCCGGCACAGGGATGTTATTCGCTGGTCCGTGCCAATTCCATTGGAGGGATCAACTTGCCGCTCATTCCTTGTGCAACACATGGGTGTTGTCTTGTCAACATAAAGTGTGAATATTAGGTTTTTTTTCAAGCGGGATAGGCCTATTATCGGATCTATACTTGCTTTGTTGGCCAATGTTAGACAAAGATTTTAGACAATATATAGGCCTACTTTTGTTTCTGCGAAATTATTAAGTTAGCTGGATTGGCAAGCCTACTGTATTGTGTATTATTATTTAATACATTTAATGTGATTTATTTTTCATATTTATTTGTTTTATGATGACAGCGCTGCAGTAATAGAATACTTCTTATAACTGAAAAGTCAGGGCGATCCATAGCCTTATCTGACAGCTCATATTTTATGTTGTTTTTAGGAAAATGTGCACAATCATGATACATACACTTGGGGACAACTTCGTTACAGGTGTAATTGATACACAAGAAGCATCTGAAAAGTCTCAAAAAACTTTCTTGTTGAAAGAAAAAGCTTTATATTCAAATTAGAGTTAACTATGATCAAAGTCAAATATATAAAACGTTGCCTTCCAGAGATCTATTCTTTATTTTTAAGTGTATGAGCAACGATGATCCTCTGATCAAATTATACTTCCCACTGTTTGAGATTGAGCACTTGCATTTCCTACTGCCTGAACGTCTGTACAGCACCATTGCCTCTTCTGGTCTCAGGCTGCTACACCTCCTCTTTATTGTGTCAAGTGGTAAGAACATGTGACCCCTGGAGCCAACAGACATTCCCCTAAATGAGAAACATTATGTGTTTGTGTGTGTGTGTGTGTGTGTGTGTGTGTGTGTGTGTATGTGTGTGTTTGTGTGTACGTGCGTGCACGTTTGGGCGTGTGTGTGTGTGTGTGAGAGAGAGAGAGAGGGAGAGAGGCAGAAAGAGAGAGAAAGAGGGAGGAAGAGAATGAAGAAAACGGGACGATCCTGTCTTTAGACCGACCTCATATAGTAAAACTTTAGAAACATCAAGCCATTTTTTACTCGGGAATTTTTTTTTTGTGACCGGTTTCTTTGCAATGGGGTTGGATACAAGAAGCATAATGTACCAGATGTTCACATAATTCCTCCTTTAAAGACTACAGCTTTATTTGCAAGAAGCAACTGTACTGTATCAACCTTTAGCCCAAATCATAACTTTCAAAGTAATTTCTTCGTTAGTTAAACGACATTACTGCAGAATGTCAGTTATTGTCATTGCCAATGGTGCAGCAGCACAATGAATGGTAGACTAGAATAGTATATCAGCAAATCTCATGTAATTAAATTTGAGTCGCTAAATTATATTATTTGCATTTTTCTTTAGTTACCGTGTCAACTAACTGCTCCATTTTCATTGAGTTTTTGAACCCAATCCACTGTAATTTACTCCATTATTAACCTCTTATAAGAAATGCCTAACTACAGTTATTGACTTTACTCCAGCTCAACTTCTGTGTAGACTACACCAGAGCCATTTGGTTTTGAATTTGCCAGGCATGGAGAATAATTGCTAAGAGTAGGCTATTATAAACTTGCCCTGCCATAACAATTTCAAGGTGCAATAGTATCCATAATATGTAGTGGAAAGCTGCAACATGCTTCTCTGTCCTTTAAAAGGATTTTGTTTTTCGTTGCGTCACAGAATCATTTTGACAGTCTCAAAACCCCCCCACAGATTAAGTGCCAGACTGTATGTGCTTAATTTAGATGTGAGACAGACGGTGAAACTGGTCTTCCATGCAGTGCAAATTAACTTTGTAATTTTAGTTTGAGAAGTGACATCGCTTAGCCTTAGTGTGGCTTCGTTTGCCAGTTGCAGCAATTAGATGATGGTCAGATTAGATCATTTTGCTGGGCCTCAGAAATTAGTTGAGTGGTCGCCAACCTACCTGATAATTACTTATTATAACAAATGAGCAGGCGATGGATTGGCGACCTGTCCAGGATGTACCCCGCTTCTCGCCCAAAGTCGGCTGGGATAGGCTCCAGCCCCCCTGTGACCCTGCATAGGATAAGCGGTACTGCTAATGGATGGATGGATAACAAATGAGCCAAAATGGCGTCCTATCAAGCATTTGGTTGTGGCTGTTTCTCCTCCCAGATGGTGTGAATGCAGTGACTGTTCTGCAACAGAGTTACCAGCATATCCACAATGTTTCGGTGCAAGTGTGTCACAAGAGTGTAGAATATTTAGAGTTTGATATAGCTTGTGCTTCAATGATGATGTCATGCTGATAGAGGGTGAGGACTTTCTCCTGAGACCAGGTGAGGCAGAGAAGAGGAATGCGGGGACTAAGAAGTGTCGCGTTCTAGCAGAACGTCCCGACGCGGGAACGCAGAGGGCAGGGGTTTTGCTCTCCTGGTGCAGGAGAACACGTTAGGATACAAGGATTCCCCTGACTGACCCACATGTGTTGCTGTGGCCCGAGCATGAGAAGTCAGCCCAAATAGTTGCACAAATAGTTGCATCCTCACAGGCGTTCCATTGGCGGTCAAAGATATTTTTTATTTCAGAAGGCCTTTTTTAAACAACCTTTCAAAACTGTTTGTCTACAACAGTTTCCATTGTTAATAGATCAAAGGCACCTGTTTTGAGGTAATTGGGGATCTGAGTATTACAATGATTGCAGATGTTGTTAGATGTTATTATAAGCAAAAGTTTGTCAGAAGTTTTATCCCTTTGCTGATCCATAGTCAGGAGTAAATCATCGTAAAGAATCATCCTCTAAAGAAATTTATGTACAAGATGATGCACAGCCAACCAACAAATCATCTATTGGTGAATGGATTAAATGGGACATTGGGAGAAAGCAGGACTAGGTCTTGCTCCCGTAAACAAGTGAGGAACCTCCAAAGGCAGTAAAACTTAATTATAGAAATAAGCACCGGGCACGTTGAAATTAGCTCCACTGGCCCTTGCTTCCTGTAAATACCTTTACAAAGATCCCTATTATCTATTGAATTGCTTTTCTTTGCAACTCCTTCTGTTTTGTTGCCCTGAAGCGTTTTGAATCTTTGAAAACAAATTAAATAAACAATGCCGCTCTCTAATCTGGGAAAAATATTATTTCGGAAAACATTACATTTCAACTCAACAACTCATATGTTAACCGTGTTTTGCTTAATACTGCTCTGTAAAGTTTCGGATCTTTAAGATACAAAGCTGTTCATATTTGTTTTGTCTCTTGATGTAAGTGAGTTGTGTCCGCTTATTTTTTATCTCTTCTGTATGAAATTGGAATTTTGGTTCAAGCTTTGCAGTTACTGCTGTGGTTTTGCTGACAGGACAGGATAGTTGCCCTACCAGGTTTGGTCACTCTCAACCTAGGTTTGACTACAGTCCCAGTGGTAGCAGCGAGGGTTGTGATCAGGTGGGGGCGCTCAACACAAGGAATGTAATATCAACGCCTCTCACTTAGGCATTGGCTCTCATGCTGAGAGTCTGTGTGTGTAACAGAGATTGTGTGTAACGCTTTGATCGAGCACCTCACCTGATTTGGGAACCCAGCCTGCTCTCTCTAACCCGCTGTGCCTCACAAGGGGATAGTCATTAGAGGAGTGGCTTTTTTAACGCAACAGCACTGACCTGCAATCACACGTTTGTTGAAACTCCACAGCTCCTGCAATGAGAGCATAAGGCTCCCTCTGGTGGACAAATGACAGAAGACGTCACCCAGATTAAGTTTCCCTGTTACATACCAGTGGCCTTAGCAAGGATCTTGATGTTCCCTCGAAGTACTGAGATAGTATTGCACGGTTTCAGTTTTCTTGTATGGCATTTTCTCTGATTTATAGACTTGTTTGGTCTGTAGTGCTCTCTGGACTATATTCCCTATAGTTTTGGGGTGGTCGTGAATGTGGGCTATGGCTGTGTGTGTTCATATTTAATACTTAGTGTGTGTATATATGTATGTATGTGTGTAATATTTGCTCTGCCAGTCAGCCATGCATTTGTGCTCCCACTCACGCGTCCCATGCTGTGACCCCCCGCACCCCCCCCACCCACCTACCCCCCTGCCACCTTGTGTGCACTGGGCTTGCCAACACTGGGCTGGTCTGTGACTCTGGCTGCCGATTGGAGCCTCTCCCCCCCCCTAGACTGTGACATACACAACCAGCATGACTTTCACCGGGCTCTCCAAGGGCGGGTGGTACACCTTCAGGAAAAGCTAAACAAACATGGAGGTCGTAGGAGTGCAAGTGTACCGATCCTGCTCATTGTACCACCAGTGAGTACAGTAAACGGCCGCCAGGGATAATATTTGAGCATGCATTCTTGCTTATATTTGCATTTTTGCTTATATACAGGCAGTTTGGGTGAGTAGGCCAAAGAATGAGCTGGAGAAAGGGGGCAACAGCCTTTGTTTGTGTCTGTGAGTAGATCTAGAATTTGAACTATATCAAAAATATTATTTATTTGTATTTTTATGGCTGTATAAATAACCCACTTGTGTGCCATTACAAAACTTGGCTAAGCAATAGTTTATTCTGCATATTTACCTTCTAATGATTTGGATGGATATTTTATAAAAGTGTGGTTCAAGCTGTTTCAAAGCAATGTTAAAATTCTAATTAACAGTGCAATGAATGTTGTTTTAAAGCAAGTACTGTACCAAGATTACCAGTAATGCATTTGGTTTAAGTTGTATCGGTACAGGTACAGTTAATATTAGGTTTAGGAAAGTCGTATTTTGATTATTTATTTTGCCATATTATATATATTTTTCAATCTGTAGCATGCCAATAAGCTATGTCTCATTTTATCAACCAACCCTGGTTCAGAAGTTGCTCTCTACCACCCTCACAGCCAAGACTATGCAGTCATTGTTCTTTCTTACACACACACAACTTGAACTACCTCAAAAGATTTGACCAGGTGTGCTATTCAATACCATATTCAACCTTGATGTAGAGAGCCAATCCAGGCCTTCCTCTTGGAATGTGACACACACACACATCACCCCCCTCTCACACACACACACACACACACACACACAGACACACCTCCCCCTCACACACACACAGA
>JAVQJS010009008.1:0-10116 GCA_036024795.1 Galaxias rostratus | reverse complement strand
TGGGATTGTTTGTCAGCGGCCTGCAATGCCTGGAATGCACCGCACCATTTCCCCCTGAGTGTGTGTGTGTGTGTGTGTGTGTGTGTGTATGTGTGTGTGTGTGTGTGCGTGTGTGTGTGCGTGCGTGTGTGTGTGCGTGTGTGTGTGTGTGTGTGTGTGTGTGTGTGTGTGTGCGTGTGTGTGTGTGAGTTAGGCACTCTTCTTTACAGCCTATCTGTAACCTCCTCTCTCTATGCATGGATAATTTTGCCTATTCAGAAAAAGCAGGCAGGGACTGTGGTCAAAGGACAGCCCCGGATTTCTGATGCAAAACAGCATCTTATATTTATGTTGTGAGCTATTTTGGGGGTTAGCCACCACGCCACCCTTTCTCTACCTCAAAATTAAGAGAGCAGGATCTACGTTACACTGACTTTCCTCAAATACTACTATCTTCATGACACCATCGTTAGCTCTGTGAATTCATACAAACATGTACACAATTGTAAATGATTGCTAACAATAAGCGATCCATGTTTAATTAACCATACTTTCTCTCAACTCTGTTCATCTGTCCAGCCAAAACATAAATTGGCTCAGAAAATAATATTAAATGCTTGCATTGAGACCTGCTATTCTTGTAAGGTTTCTCTGGACCAGATTGAGATTCATCAGTTGTTTCTGCCAGCTGAGGTGTTGTCTCTTTATTCAATCCAGTGCTGACATGCTGCTTCCCCTCATTAGCTGCCTAGTGATGTCGCTCCTATTGCTAAGATCAAAATTATTATTTTTTTGGCATCTTTCACTATCAGATTAATCTGATGAACATGTACATATAAAGTTTACAATCTGTCTTTATAAGAAAACTAGCAGATTTATACAATAATGTGAATATGAATGTGTTTGTTTGCTCTGCAGAACGGCCTTAGCCTTTTTTGTTATAAAGAGTTAGGTGTTTGTGACCATTTGTCCATTCTGACTATGCTATAGACTAAAAACTATTTTGATATTGACACAAGCAATATTACATGGATTTGGTATCATTCAAGCAAACAGGATTGGGTTTCCCCTGGCATGGGTGGGAGAACAGGCCAGTCTTTGTAAGATATTCTTGTATCACGGACAATAGAGAATCCATTGTGCTTTAAAAAAGCCCTTCCTATGGTTTATCTGTTCAGATTGTAATTCATCCGTTGCCCCATTTTGACAAGTGGAACTCATTTTGACTGCATACATTTCCATTAGCAAGTTACTTCAAATTGACTGTTTTGATAGTTTCTTCTGGTGAGTATTCCAGATAGCTAAAAAAAAAAAAATAATCTCAAACGGGACATCGGTGGGAATATAATTTTAACAAAGACTTGCACCAAGGCAAGGCTAAGTAGAAATAATGTTTTTTAATCAATTCTGTTAAAACCAACTATCGTAATATATTTTTAAAACTCTGGCCAGTAATGACACCACAAACAATGTATTTTATCACTTTAATCGCATGAAAATAAAATGCCTCTGTCCCTGATAAGAGATTTTAAGTAATCTAGGAATCAAACCTTTATAGAAAAGCACAGCTCTCACATTACAAAGGTCTTTAGAACATTTTGTGGTTTGTTTTAGGCACTTCAGATTCAAAACAATAGTCCCTTCTGCACATTAAAATACAACTTTGGTCCTGTATGTCATTAAATCACAAGACAAAAGTCAGTCAACTGAAGCCTCAACATGAAATAACCGACAATCAGATTGTCTACTCAAAATTAAACGTCTCCCTTATTTGACCTAGCTTAGTAAATAAATTCTTTCCTCTTAATGTATAAATTATTGCTACATCTGAAAAAGGACCAGTACATTTGCAAATGTTATGCAACAGATATATGTAAATACAAATTATGAAAGCCATGGCTCAAATCAGACAAACAGCAGTTTAGAATTGTTTCGGTCAAGTCACATTTGGCAAAAAGATCCATTTAAACAAAAGTTTAACTTTTTCAATTTTTTCAGTTTTTTTCTTTAGGTTGAGCAATGCCTGTCATTATGCACTCAGCTCTCGTCTCGTAAGAGAAACACCGGAGAGAGGAGACCACATCCACCTTAACTTTTGAAACTGGCTCAGTTCAGTTCAGCTACAGGGCAACCATGTCTGGTATGAATTACTGCAGGCAGGGACCAGTGGTGACTGCACGTGTGCTATGTAGTAATTGCTGAAGTTTATGTCCCGGACATAAGGGGCAGGCTGGTAATAGCATGTGACATTTGTTATGGTGGGGATGGCGTTTTGCTCAGCCAGTACCCTCAGCGCCAGCATGGATATTAGGCTGAGTGTCTGCCGCCGCTCGTGACTCATCAGACACACCGTGCTTTCGTTCACCACGTTGTGCAGAGTCATCAGGCACTCATAGCGCTTGTGTTCCATCCCAGAAAAGTGGTTCTGGAGGTAGGCCTCCAGCTTCCTCTGCTGCTCCCCGATTTCAGGGAAGTCAATAAAGAAACGGGAGCACATATATCGCTGCAGCGTCTTCATCACTGTTTCTGAGGTAGGCCGGAACCCCCGTACCAGCAGGTGGCAGTATTTGAGCAGTCCTCCACCCCGGATCTCCTCCGGGTTCCGAGTGGCAATTATTCTGTGACACAGGTGGCCCATGGCCTCCTCAAAGTTCCCGTACACACTCTCACCCAGCACAGTGGGGTGAAAGCTCTCGGCCATGGCCGTCTCAGAGCAGCGGTCAAACAGTAGCAGAGAGTCAAGGCAAATCTGGAAGGAGTCCACACTAAATTCAAACTGCCGTCGCAGAGAGTCCACAAACTTTAGCTCCACGTTTTTGCCTGTGTTGTTGCAGAGGGAGATGAGGCTCCAGCGATCTGTGTCATTGCATACTTTCACTAGTTTCTGTACGTAAGCATCTTTGAGGGTCAGTGCTGTGATGCGCTCCTTACAAACTACAGCTGGCAGGAAGTCTAGCAGACAGTCCAGCACCATGTCCTTTATCAGCCGAAAGGCCTGCTCGTCCTTCAGCGACACGCCGAAAATCAGGTCCAGGTCCTTGTAGCCCAGGCCGGTGTCCTGGTGGAGCACATGGCTGGCTGCTGAACCATTCAGCCTTACATCCCGCACTGACACCCCTTTCTCCTCCAGCCGGGCCCTCACCACCTAGACAAAGAAGAAGATGCAATGCGTTACTCACACAGAATTTTTTCTACCAGGCACAGTACATAATTAAATGTATCTTAACTATAACCGGAAACTGTGTAGGGATTTTACACACATATAAAACTTGTTGAAACTTGGAAAGAGTTAATTTAACCTCTTGAAACATTTCCCAATCAGCTCCACGTGGGCGTATGGGAAAATCTATATGCTCTGTGGGCGAGATCAATATCAGTTCTCCCTAGAGTCCATTTCATCACCATTAACCTCAGCAGGAATAAAACCAAAAGGGCCAAGATAAAAAGCAGAGGAGCTACCACACTCATCGGTCTTTCTGTGGGTCAGATTGGCTTGCCAAAGCTGACACAACAGGATTTCTGCCTCTGCATTGCAATTCACACAGATGGACAAAGTGAAGTTTGCGATACTGGTGAAAAAAAAGGATTCAGCTTAAATCCTCACACAGACCCTGCGGCTTCAAGAAATAACTAATATCTAGGTTAGAATGAAAACTTATCGGGAGCTACAGTAAGCAATAGTGGAAATGTTTCTAGCCCTTAGGTAATACTTCAAACATTCAACACATCCAGTATGCAGAATGCATAGGGGAAGGAAACGTTAAAATTCAATCCAGACAGTGGGGTTAGAGCATTAGAATTCCCGGGACATGTAGGAGGCATGTCATTTACTCTTAAGAAACATTTTGTGCAAATGCGAATAACTTAGAAGTGATTCTAATACGGCAAAAAACCCTTTGCTTTAGCTCAAATTCAGGTTGAGATGTTTTGGCCAAATACAAAAATTTGGCTGTAAATGCAGGCCTTTATAGTCCTATCCACTAATCAGAGAAGGAAGATGTGCTGATTCTTATTGCACCTAACTTAAATAAGCCATGTGCAAAATAAAATAAGGTGGAAGTAAACTTGCAACACAGAAACAAGTACACAAACCGAAATCTTCAAATGTCAAGGAAGATTAGTGTCAGTCTGGAGCTAGGTAAAACTCTCCCATGGTGATGAGATAATAAGCCCTCTCTATTTATATATACTGGGTCAGGCAGCATAACTGAAGAAGGCGCGTTCAACACCTTAACGGATATATTATGGGACTATGACAAGCAAGACATGTTAGTGGTGGATTAATTCGTTCAACCATAAGGAGACTCTGATTTAACGTTTATTTAGAAATCTATATGACTGCGTAGTTAGCTGGTTACTACACTCTGCAAGTGGAATAAAGTGACTACATCATCCATATACCCAGTTGATTGGCAGGCGAGCAATCAACCTTTCAAAAGAGGTCTACATTTTTAAAGAAACTGCATTTTTAGACTTGCATGTATGAGGACGTTTCTCGTTTAAAGATAGCGTTATGTTTTGCTGTGCTGATTGTGGATGACTATATAGCCGCAAATTCATTTCACAATAACGCAAATCTGTGGACAGGATTATGCTCCCAAACACAAGCGCAACCTCCACTGTTACACATTTTTTCTGTGTACTCTAGATGCAGTCCTTCTAAATTTCTAAGGTAGGAGGTTAGCATATGTATTTATACTCCATATGCATTAAAGTCGTGCTATTTTATGAATGAGTCATTGCCTAACAAACAAATACAGTTCAGTTGTCATGGGAAGTTGACAGTCAAGTTACCTGAACGATCTGCCGTGGTTGAATAGACAGTGTAGGAAAATTTCCGCGGCCATGTATAGGAATAGCTTCTCCGAGGATTGAGTCCAAGCGCTGCACCTGATCCCAAGAGAGCACACAGAAACGCCGACTTGGGTTCGATGCTTCACCGATAGACATGGCTTTGTGAAACAGATACTTTTCCGAATAACTCCAAAATAATACTTTCCAATAAGACTCTCTGTCTCCGTTATATCGTTATATTGTAATTAATCTCCAATAAAAAAATTATTTGAGTTTTTTATTTATGAATTTTCGAATTAAGACGAAAACGAGAAAACTGCAGACAAGTGACATCCGTTCGTACCACCTCTCCTCAAGTTCTGATCAGGCTACTTGCAGAGAACTTTCTATCTTTATGGTTCTCCAGAGGAGTTCCCATTTACATACACTCTGTGATTGGCTGTGCCAGCGTTCATTGACCATGAAACGCCCGCCTGTCTGTGAATGCAGATTGTTGTCTGGGCCATCCCTTCATAATGACGCATTTTAGTAGCGCCCGCCCAACTCGTGTACACAAAAATCCCACCTTCTAACCCTTCTTTCAACTTGTGTAAATTTATTATAAATCTTACAAATGGTCCTTATAGCAAATACAAGTAATGTTTGGTTTTATGAAAAACATTTCTTGTTTTTAACATATGTTTCTGTCTGAAATCGTGGAGATATGATGTGGCCATTTAATTGAATTGTATTTTGGTAATTATATTTTTCAAGCCGTGCTTCATGTTGACTACAGGAAACATTTTATCATCTAGTTATCAAATGGAAAGTTAAAACCCACAACCATATCAACAGAGATTTAATGTGCTGGTTGTTGCGTTTGTAGGGTGTAATTTGGCCTCTTGAAGTTTAGTTTTGATAATAATAATAGAGTTCGTGATGATAACCCCTGATACCCTTTCAGATTTCCACTTACTTGGTCAAATTGTCCGATATGTTATCATCTATTTTTTCCACTGTTTTCACCTCTGGTGCAAAAAAATTTGACAAAATGTTTTTAATTGATTCAAGCAAATATTTTAAAAAAATGTAACATGCAATGCAAGTGTGTTTAAAAAAAAACAAAAAAACATTATATACCTATTTTTACAATGTCTTCTTATCCTGGTGATACATTGAGACAATGGAAGGCTGATAATCACCACGTGGGTGGAACGTGGATTTTTTCCCCATTAAATAACATGTCAAAGCCTGTGATGTCAACATTATTCTCTTCCCTTAGCAACCTCACCCTGGTTGTTGGGCAACTGGGCAGAGGTGGCTCAAGCCAGGGTCTTACCAGGTGCTGCTGTGAGACACCTGCGTCATCGAGCCTATTAATAACTTGCCATGTGGCAGTGAGGCATCCTCAAGTATGACCCAGTCTCCAGTACTCTGAATTTCAATTGTTTGTGAATGGGAGGACCAGTGGGAGAAAAAAATATATAAGAGCTTTCCACAACTTAACATTGTTGTAACAATGTGCTGGTGAATAGAAAAGGCAGCTGTGTCAGTATGTTGATGCCATATGATTCAGAGAAGATTTGCTTAGCCATCACTTTAATAGAAATACAGTTCCATTAGGAAAATATAGAAGATGGCAAACATAAAATGGTGTATGGTACATTTCTTCCAATAACCACAGAGGAGATCATACTGAAACCCTGACAGCTGACACTGTGAGTCTTGTAGGTGGAGTGAGATAGCAAATATTTGATCACACCTTGAATAAATTGTGCGTAAGGCAGCTAACTTAGCCTGCTATATCCACAAACAAATACTGCAGCAATAGTTTGTGTAGATGCTGATCCAACAAAAAAAGAACAAACATTCAGCTTTAAGTGCTTGAAGTGGGTCAACATAAAGTGTTAGTCTGAAGCCATTGCGTATAATGCAACATTCCCATAAAGATAACAATGGAATAAATGATCGTTCAATGGTCGAACAACTATCTTGGTCTTAACAGCAGCCAGAAGGAGAGGTAGAGGGACAGTCTAGTGAAATGAGGGCCTCTCAAACAGTGGACCATGATCGACGTCACGGTCATGTTGTAAAAGCTGAGCTGTAAACAGGGCAGTTGACACAATGACTAATCATGTCGAGACACAGGCCTCATGATCATATTCAGACAAGCAAGGTCTTTAGCCATATGATCCCCCAAAAAATAGTTTTAGAATACACCATTCTTTCTAAAAAAAAAAACTATTACAAGTAAAATAATCTTCAGGGGGCTTCCTTGTTTGTCAAAGAACTGTCACATTGCTTGTCTAAGCCACAGTTATGTTTAAAAGAGTGCTTTGAGTCCCATGCAGCGCACACTACATGTATACCTGAATAGACAGGGTATATACTGGGGTTGTCTTTAAACATTTGGAGCTGTATTTGTCCACGCTATTTTTAAAACTAACATAGATTACAATTTGATAAATAATTAAATAATTAAGTCTACCTAATTAAAAAGGTAAATAAATCATTGGTCTTTGAAGCCATATCGACAGTTGCTAATCCGGGAATGTATACCAACTTTGCAGATAACCTATGCTTATTAACCCCATAGACAGAGTTAATGCACAGTTGGATGCAGACCAGCTGATCTATACCATTGCAGTTGGCCAACCAATGGTGTGGAGTTGCACAAAACAGCAGTAATGCTGACGTCAAACTGTTTCTTCTTGCCTTGCTTGATTGACTTCAGTAATGTTGGCTGAGTAGATTGGTATGTTATCCCTAGAAAAGGGTGATGTAATAGGGGGTTTGGCATTAACCACATATGTGCTCTCGGTCAAGTTGTGAAACAATCGAATCACTATAAGTAAAAAGGCGTTTTATCCCCTGAGACGAGATGATGCTGATGTTCCGTGACCAAGACACATTTCAAACCCCGTCAACCATATTTATTTGATGATGCACATCAAAAGTTGATTTCAAGTTTGATCTATTGTGAGGCTAAGCGCAAATTGACTGGGTTTCAGTAGTAAGTCATCCACAGTTTGGAGCCTTCCTAATGTCGACTTAAGCAGTTCGTGTTATGTCATACCTCTTGGGTGGTTGGGACATGAAAGGAAATGAAACGGATGAGGTTGGAGCGTATTGCATATTCACAGAATGCTGAGGCTCAAGGAACAAATGCTGGGTTACAATTACATAAGACTTGCTAAACGGTCTGGTATCAAATATAAAGAAACAAAAGAAATTGCAGAGGTACAGTTTAGTGTGGGAAAAATAAATGTTTCCTCTGGTGTCACTGTAAAAGGAAAAACAGGATATAAACATGCAAACGAGGGAAAAAAGGCAATCAATCTTGATACTGTGAATATGTGCTTGCACACCTGTGTGCATCTGTGCGTCTTTGCTGGGATGTGCGTTGGTTAATGATTTAACTTTTTTTAAGTAAATAGCTTGTTCTTCACGTCACAGTTTATCTTGTACCAGTGGGAAACTAATGTCAGGGATAGGTATTAATGGGCTGGTAATAAAATACCCCTGCCACCTGTGTCTGTGGCGTCCCAAGGCAGCACACAGCCACCCTTAATGGTGCCGAGAACAGCATTTAACAGTATGAACACACCAGACGCCTCTGTACACATCAAACCAGCATGTAACACCGTATTCTCTTAACATCAACATTATATACACATATAATGTATATAGTTGAGGCCTCTCTGAAGTCATATACAGTGTAACACACTGGAAAACAATTGTCAAATCACCATATGTTCAAGCGGTTATGCATTGCAGCTCACACTGCGGTTTCACTGAAAATGTTCACTAAGGTTACTGTCATGCCAGCACAGTACACTTAATATGTTCCCTATACTAAAGGATGAGATACTGTCTCTAAATATACATTTAGACACGGTCAGTAAAGCAATTTTATAGATTGGCAACACAAATATTTGTTGTGTGTCTTGCCAGTCCTTTATTGGAGATCAATGCTGTTCCTGTTGCTGATGCTGTTGATACTGTCAATATAATACAATTAGAAAATGTGTAAATGTTGACTGCTATTTAAAATGCTTGTTATGTTTCTGCGTAATAAAATATTGACGATTAACAGGATCATTGGAAGCAAAAGGGAGGCACATGCTCAAGCCCTTTTATAGTTACTGCCAAAGGCTTTTCTTAGTAACACGGACACACCAGATGTAATTTCAACTTGTATATTATCTATGCTTACATAGACTATGTATGCAGAGCTCGGGTTGCATTTTACTTAACTTTAGTATACACAGCCTTGAGGCTGTGGAAAGTGCATGGCCTAACATTGCCTAGCTGAAACAATGTATGGCTGGGTTTATCCTTGGTGAGTCAGCATGTAGTTTGTCCCATTACAACACCACATGCCCCTCATCCCCCACCCCCAGCCTGACACTGAAGCTCAAAACAAAATAGCCTACTTATCACGCTACCTTTATTGTTATTGCCCAATAACACAAACCAGGATCAAGGGATTAAAGCATGACAAAACAATTGACCGGGTTTTATGGCATAAATAGCAGAGGTGCAGCTTAGAAAGACTTAATTGACTTTTCAGATCAAACCTATGGTTGATGCCCAAATCATTCTCCGGGATTAAATTGTTGTGTGCTTGGACAGTTTGTTTCATCCAAAGATAAATGACACTGTTATGACCCCATGGGTCTAGGGCTGCATGGGGTATGTAACTTGATGTTATGAATGCGGGTGATGTTAAATGCTGTATAGATGGTAGTAACAGTAAATCAAACACAGACAAAGCAGCAATTCAGTGTGTGGGTGTTTACTGTGGGAACCAAAAACAAAAAGGTGCAACAAACAACTAATGGACATACAACAAAACGAGACACACACTACCAGGGTCAAGGGACGCTTGGATGTTGCCAAAAGAACAGAAAACAAACTAGCTAAATCAGACAGTAATTTAATCTAGTGTATCAAGTACACCAGGGGTGGGGAACCTTTTTACTTGTCAAGGGCCATTTATATTTTTAGAACATCCTTCAAGGGACATTGTTACAGCCTGGCTCTGGACCATAACAAAAAGGGACACACACTCCATGTATAATCAAAATAATCAAGAATTGTATTGAACTAAGTGCCAAACTGCATAATCCAATGGGGCATGATAATCAGTATATCAGTAGTGCAAGTGAGTGATTGCAGAGGAAAGTATGTTGAGGAGGATGTTGTGGGGTGTATTACAAAGAAAAGCCAACAAAAGAATAATGGTGCCTTGGAGAGAGAGATAGCTTGTGGACTGGAACGCCTTTTAAGCTGTAACCAGGACACCCAGTCAGCTGTCCCGAGTCTTCCTGATTAAGGAAACATACAGAAACAGAAACAAAC
>JAVQJS010008983.1:0-20828 GCA_036024795.1 Galaxias rostratus | reverse complement strand
ACAGTAGTGCAGTTGTGTACTTAATGCAGTGTTCTACTGGGTCTTCTCACTTCTGTTTCAAAACATCAGTTGCATCATTACAGAACAGAAAAGAGTCACATGGTAAGGACGCCCCAATTGAGCGGCCAATCTGTGCAATTCTTCCCTTGTAGAGAGCGGCGATTGGCAAATGAGCTGTCTAAGCAATACACGTCTCCATTAAGTCACATATTATTTGCCCATTGAGTCTACTCAACGGTGAAACGTACACATCCTGTTCTCTCAGGAGCATAAGCGGGATTTTTTTACATATGGCTTCCACACACAAGCAAGACGACCAGAACGACCTGTCTGCCGGATTCCGAACGGAATTTAAGTCATTTGCAACGGAAGCCATCCACGTTGGGCAAGAACCAGAGCAATGGAAGTCAATGGCCGTGGTCCCACCCATTTCATTGTCAACCACGTTCAAGCAGTATGGGCCAGGGGACCATGCTGTAAGTTGTCGTCATGTATTTTAACTGTATTTTTTAAATCTAGTTTTGGTGGGTGACTGCCACCGAGCTTCTCTGGTCTTACCAATTCTGTGTTAAAGCCTGGACTGCCCGCTGTATTTTTGCTTGTGTGTTACCAGGACCTCTTATTTTATCCCAGATTACCCACTTACAAAATACTTACAAATAAATAGGTTTTAATGTGTTATGTTTCTACAAGAAGAAAAGTTATGTGCATAAGCCTACATACACAATGAATGTAAATGTGGCCTCAAATCTGTGAGGCCTGATTTTGATGCATTATTGCGGCTAGTTGTGGATAGTAGTGCGTTATATTGAATGCATTTGTTCTTTTGAAAATGTTCCCCCTATTATTAAGAATGATTCATAATAATACAATAGATGTTTGTACGTTGGTTTTCTTTAGGGGTTTGAGTACAGTCGAAGTGGAAATCCCACAAGAAACTGTCTTGAGAAGGCTGTTGCTGCTTTGGACGGGGCAAAACATTGTAAGTCCTGTAATTTTTGTTTTTGTAACTTGTGCTCAAACTGGTTTGGGGGCATGATTAGCTTAAATCTCTAAGCCTAAAATTATAATCGTGGCCATTTTTTTCCACATAGATAATTACAAACCTTTTCCACAAAAAAATGCTATTTTCATAGTTATTCACAAATTTTTCTGTAGGTCTTGCTCTTGCCTCTGGGCTAGCTGCGACAATGACCATCACCCATATGTTGAAGGCTGGTGATGGCATTGTCTGCATGAACGACGTCTATGGAGGTAAAATATGACTGTTGGTGGAAAAATTAAATATATTGAATGTGATATGAAAAAAATTGTACACATTCATGTTTATTTTTTGCTAAGTTAACATACCAGGTTGGTTTTGCTCTCTCTTCCTAAAGGCACCAATCGCTACTTCAGAAAGATTGCAGCTGAAATAGGTCTGGATGTCTCTTTTGCTGATTGCACAAAACTGGAGCTTCTTAAGGCTGCGCTAAAGTCAAATACAAAGGTACGTCACATACTTCATCCATACTACTTTACTTAATTTTAACCTATTCCCCTTAGAAGAAAATAAAGTCAGATCATAAACCCTTTGTCACTTGTCATTGTGAGTCAGCATAGCCTATTTTTTTCATACTCCCCGCCCTGATTTCCTCCTCCTAGGAGTTCTTTTTCACTGCAGTGAAGATAACTCTAATTTATGGAACATGCCTTTCATACATTTACCTGCATGAAAAAAACGTTTCTTTATTGCCATTAGACGGTCGTGTGCCAAGGCCTGCTGCCTTTCCAAACTCAACCTGTAAACTAATTTAATGACTTAAGTCTTAACCTGTTAATTTGTTTCCACTTTCCCTATGTTTCTTCTCTGTAGCTGGTTTGGATTGAGACGCCAACAAACCCTACCATGAAGGTAGTGGATATCAAGTCCTGTTCTGATGTGGTCCATGAGCACAACAAAGACACTGTGGTTGTAGTGGATAACACCTTCATGTCAGCTTACTTTCAGGTAGGTCTGAATGGTTTGGTAACATTTTTATTTATTTGTGTGTGAGTGAGACAGTGTGCTGTCATGTTTGTTTTGCGTTGTATGCTGGGGCATGCTTTTGTGATGACAGCTGGTAAAACTATAACAAGCTGGAAGGTTAACTGAGCAAGATGCGTGCATGCATGTATGCCTCTTCATTAGAGTGTTAGTGTGTACCTCTTGTGTTTAAACCCCTGTATGATGGCATCCTGTGTCCTTAAGGGCCAGTTGATGTGGAAGGCTGTAAGTCTGTCATTGATTAACGCAAATGCACTCTCACATTTTCATCCCTCTAGCGGCCTTTGTCTCTTGGAGCTGACATTTGTATGTACTCGGCCACCAAGTACATGAATGGTACGCACACACACACACACACAACACGTTGAGGTTTATAAATCCTGCATTTCAATTACTCAGAGGATGCTTGGTTATACTGTTTTGATTTGATTGACAGGTCACAGTGACGTTGTGATGGGATTGATCTCAGTGAATAGGGAGGATATATACGAGCAACTGAGGTTTCTGCAGAACGGTAGGTAAACCAAGGACACGGGTATATGGCACTTGTTGTAACAGTTACAGCCTACGTCCCCCGCTACCATGTCAAGAAGAATGTATCACAATACTGATAACAATCGCATCACTTTGACCTACTTCACTCATCAACCATCCTAGACAAGGCCATGGTGCCATGACTCTCTGTCTACTTATCAGTAACCTATAAAGAAGGCTTTGTGTTGGTCAGTGGTTGTGTATCTGAGACAATAACTCATTGTCCATTAACCATTGTTTTGGCAAACGAGTCTAGATGAGTATTGGAGAAAAAAATTGTTGCTAGAAGGCTCATGGGGTTCATGTACCTATTTGTCGTTCCTGAAATGGCTGCCTTGCCTCCCCCACCAGCCCTGGGAGCCGTACCGTCTCCATTTGACTGCTACCTGTGTAACCGAGGGCTGAAGACGCTGCACCTGAGGATGAAGCAGCACTTCAAAAACGCCACAGCGGTGGCCCTTTTCCTGGAGGCCGACCCCAGGGTGGAACGAGTGATCTTCCCAGGTAGACGACGGGCTGCGGGGGGAGGAGGGCTTTGGCGCTGACGGCTGTGAAGTTTACACATTGAAGTTGCAGTACAGGCATTATTACCCTGTCTCGTTTCTGTGTGCAGTTGCTACTCTAGTAAATGGGACCGTATGTTACACAGCATGAAACGGTGTGTTTTGTTTGTCTTTTTGTAGTATTCACGAATTGTTCTTTTTCGGCCCACTGGTTGAAAATGGTGACGCCTCTTTTTTATACTTCCGCATCACACATGTCTCCAGTCACATCTTGCGTTCTTTCTGGTGAAGTGAACCACACCCAGTGATTATTGGATTTGTCAGTTGACTAGCTTGTTCTCTTTCTCATTCTCCTTCTGTTTATTTCTCTACCTTTATTTCTCTGTCTCTGCATCTCTCTGTTTCTCTCTTTCTTCCTGTGTAGGCTTGCCCTCTCATCCACAGCACGAGCTGATGAAAAGACAGTGTACCGGGTGCCCAGGCATGATCACCTTCTACATAAAGGGAAAACTAGCCAACGCGACCACCTTCCTCAGCAGCCTCAAGGTGGTTTTACTAGAGATTGGAATGGATCAAATATTGTAAAGCATAACGCAGACTAGAATTCAAGGTTTTGATTTTATATACGCTTTATTTACTACTTTCAAAAGGATCGGTCCACACAAAGCATAGTGTTTTGTTTGAACGAAGTGATAACGGAGACAATCTCTCTCACCTCCTTGTATCAGACTTTCTGTGTGTGCTACCTGCTTGACCCAGGCAGGATATTTTATGGAAATTCCAATAATTAACACGAGAGCGATAAGGGCATAAGGTTCAATACAAAACATTTTATTTTAAAAAGTCCTTTTGCAAAGAGGTTCCAACATTTTGCAAAAGGCTCGTCCCACATAGCGTTTAAGGTGCTGCTCAAATGAAGTGTCACCAGCTTTCTCTTTCTTATATGGAAACAGAGGTGTGTCCTTCTCCTCTGTCCATGCATTCCGCTGAATCACTTGTGTGCAAACAGGGTGGTGAAACACCAGAATCCCTCAGTCTAGCCTATAAAAAATTACATGTGTAACTTATTTGACAACGAGAATGACAATGTTTCATGTTTTAGTTACAAGTTACTCCTCCGTTTATAATCCGTTGCTGTTTCTAAAATCAATAGAAGTTATTATGAATTAAACAAGATTTTCTGTTACATCTGTTCCTTTTTTGTAGTTGAAGGTGAAAGTAGCGAAAGCCACTCTTGGTGGTCTTGTCTCCCACTCTCAAATGTTCACTCTGTTCTAGCGAACTGAGGCCGCACACTCAGAAAGCAACAGATATCCTGTCATCACAGATTAAAAATGTTGCATTTCCATGTACATTTCCTACATTTACAGGATAATAATGTTTGTTTAGATTCTGAGAAGTCAGGATAACTGACTAATGAAAACTGGGCATTTATACTCTAGGATTATTCAGAGATGTGATGATTATTCCATCACAAGCGACAGTTGCTAAGTAAATTTCTGAATTCTATCACATGTCAGTTGTAAGTGAGGAAGTGCGCCCATGCATAGAAACTATGTACATTTAGAAATCGATATACATCCTTAATTTGACAGATATTTAACAAAGATATTTGATGGTACCTTTCACTTCAGTTGTTCACATATTGCAATTTTCTGAAAGTTAAATACACAGTTCCAACCAGATTATTTTGAATGCTTATTTCTGTTGGTGCCAACTTAAAATCTGCTTATTCTCTCCAGCAGGGGTATAGTTTACTAAAGTCCCAAAAGGAAGATATTTTTTTCTTATGTGCACATAGAAAGTAATTTATCTTGTTGGAACAAGTTATTCTATGCGTGCAAGTATCTTACCCAATACGAATAACAAACATTTCTCTGTTTGTCTTGTTACATTTTTTTTCAGTTGTTTGCACTTGCTGAGAGCCTTGGTGGCTACGAAAGCCTGGCTGAACATCCGTAAGTGATACCACACGAAATATTTAACATGAGTTAAAGCTCCATTCTATAGATGGCTAGTTAGCAATGTCTTTAAATAATGGTTTGTGAATCACTGCCACTTATGCCACAATTGTTAAATATTCTCCTTGCATTGAAGTCTGACTCTGACACTTTTTAGTTGATTGATAAAGGCAGTTTATCTGTAGGAGATGATTTTGGTCACCCACACTGTGTAGTCATTTTCCCTGACCTTTGCAAAAAAGAAATGCAATTCCTACTGTGATGCTTTTACTGGATCATACTGTTATATTATCCTATTCCACAAGAGGGCAGCAGTAATCCATAGTATACCAAAATCCAAACCCTGTCTGAGACAATGAACATTTTTGTAGAGAAACTCATTTTGTTTTTGAGAGTACAACTTGTCTTTGTTTTTCTCTTATCTAATAGAATGATTGAGAAGATCATTCATCAGTCTCCTTCCTCTTTACACTTTTAACCACATCTATAACTCCCACCAGTGTTGCTGCCAGCTTTTTAATATAGTCAATCCCACCATGTCTCTCTTCAGGGCAATCATGACCCATGCGTCTGTGCCGGAGAATGAGAGGGTCGTCTTGGGGATCAGTGACACGTTGGTCCGTCTGTCTGTTGGGCTGGAGGACAAAAAAGACATAATTGATGACCTGGAACAAGCACTTAGTGCAGCGGTAAGTTCCCTCAAGAAAAGACCCTTGCTTTTTAATGTCCATGGTTCACCTAAAGGGCTTTGAATCGTCGTGTCGCTCTTTTCCCACTACTTCCATCAGCATCCTCTTTTAATCAGCAGATTTACAATCTAAAGCACTCAGACCTCCGTCTACCTTGCTAACGTTCGATTTGAGTGTACACAACATTGTGTGTTTTACCAAATCCAAGGGCATATCTAATCATAATGTTGCGTAAACATTCTCTTATGACCCCTCTAAGATATAAGTGTTACTTTTCTTAAAATGTTATGTAATCCCTGCTCCCATAAAGCCTGTTTTTACGTATATTACAAATTTAGCTTAGGTAAAAAAAAACATGGCCAAACCAGGAGACAACTAAAGCTCTTTAGACTAATAAAACAAAGGGTTCTGGCAAGCCGGAACAATGGCTTGGGCCAGGATAATTATGCATAATGTTGTCCTAAGAGATTGGTGGTGTATGCAACCTCATACCTTTTGGCCAGCCGGCCCTCCATCTAGATCGGTCAGGGAGACTGTCGTAATGTAATTGGAAGAGACAGATCTTCATCCGAGTTTGCCAAATGGTGATTTGGCTTGTGAATACATTGCCCAGTATTCTGGCCCCAGAGAGAGGAGCATAAGGCAAACAGTCTAAATGATCTCGCTCATGTCTCCAGGCACACATTGCGGACTATTATGCTTTCACACTCGCACACATTCATAGGATTATATGACATAGCCATAACCATATAGCAGGGATGGTTAGTGTGAAGACCTAAAGTCCAAAATATGTTCCTTCAGGATACTGCAGGCTGTCCTCCTGTACAGATTGGATGAGATGGCTAAATGAATGAAACTATTAACGTAATATTGCTTGCTGGTTGACACACCCGTGTTAATTTTTATTAATTGCTAGCTGGACGGCTGTAGTCTCTTTCCGGTGTTGAATCAGCCACCACTCAACTTCCCAGGGTGCAGATAATGCCTCTGTAAAGCTTGGCCGGCCATTCGGAGCAAATGGAAATAAAATGGAGACTGATATCTCCAATAACCATCTTAGGCCCCACAGTGAAAGGCCCCTGATGACCAGAGCATTTAATTGGATGGGACACAGAGGTACATTCAGAGAATTCCATTAGATTTTCACATACAGAAACTGGGATTGATTAAGTAGGGTTTTTATTATTATTTATTATTATTTTTATGGCAGAATATGTTGATTATGAGGGCTTTTATTGAGCCTAGTGAAGGCCCTGACCCCTCCCGGCTACTTTTGGCCCGCTGCCACCTCCAATGATCAGCACATCCTCTGCCTTAGCTCATCCGCCTTGGCCACGATGTGGAGAGGAGGAATGATGCTGCTGATTGTACTCTGACGACCTGTTCCGGGAACTTGTGCAGTCTCCTTTTGGATGGGGTGCTATGCCTGCTTAGAATTGTGTTACTGCCGTTAGTGTCTGCAGGATTGAGTGTAATTTTGTTTGTTGATTTGTTTTATGTTTGTTCTTTTTATCCTTTCCTTTTTGAACAGCATCCAAATGTGAAATAGAAGTCTGGAGAGTGTCCTGAGGCCAGCATTTAGACCGGTTATCTGCCGGGGGTCTCGAACGACGTTCTGAAAAAATGCTGGCGTGGCACCTCAGCGCACAAAAAACGTCCTTATAACAAATGTTTTTACATGAATTGTTTTGATGCAAAATGATAATCAGGACAGCTTATACTATATAATAATAATCTTAAATTATTTTATTTCTGCTTTTGCTTTGTTTTTGTCTCTTGTTTTGTATTTTTTTTTTGTCTGGAGGGTTTATTACGTGTCATAGTAAAAATATACATTTCAGGTAAAGCTGTATCGTGTACCTAAGTTTTCGAACAGATTGCAATTTTTCTCCTGAATCAACCATACTGATGATGGACCTACACATCTCCTGTCATCTAGCTCAGGAAAGGTTGTGTTAGCTCATTTCATACCCTATGTTGTTTACATAAGACATGTGTGAAAAGTTCTTATGTGTCTTCGTGTGAATGTAGTAAATCCATAGAATTTCTTCTAACTCGCACCAGCAATATATTATTGATTGGTTAATAATTACAGTAGGTACATCATGAACCTCAGTGTAATTCCATCTCCTTGAATAGAAATACGTATATTGCTTGTATAGATCTACATTTCTGGCTCCTGCAAGAGATTGCCCAGTAAAGGGAAGGGGTGAACATATTGCCCTGCAATTTTGAGTCTTAAAAATGAAGTGCATTTTAGATTGGGTTTCGGGTGCCTGCTCTTGACTGCTTTTTAGTAAATGCTTTTTCTTTAACATTTTATAGAAATATTTATTTTATGCCAGAAAAAACTAAATGCAGAGTTAATTGACATCACTGAAATAAAAAAAAAAGATGAGCGTCCTATTTGCTTTTAGAATTGTCATAATCTGATGACAAGTGATACTATTCACTGTGTGTACACACAATTTGCTTCATGTGGTTAGGGATACTTCTGAGTAACATCATTTGTATGATTACTAAACCTATTAAAATAGTGTTTGCAGTAAACATGTATGTCTTTCACTTCCTCAGTCTGGACCATTCACTGTCCAAGAACAAACACTAGTAGGTTCAGCCTCGGTAACCATGGCAAGCCAGCATGCCACGTGCAATTTAGCTCTAGTTAGTGCTGGGCTGTGTACAGGGAGTTCTGTAGATAGATAGTTTTCGATAGATCTAATGAGGCAGGCAGAGTCCTAATGACCACGCCATCAATAACATCCACAAGGAGATTGTGGGATGATTTGGGTTCCGAGTAGGAGACTAATTGTTAGCCCTGAGCCTCTAATTTCCTGTCACCTACACCCATGAAGTATATTTTGCATTTCTGGTTTTAAAGCTGCTTGCTTGTGAAGAGGCCTGTACTTGCTTCAAAGCCCCACCAAATTGGATTAATTTAGTTGAATGAAGGTTGCAACCTTTTGCAGAAAATGTGCAATAGCTGACTGCTTACGTGAAATGCAATTAGGGAAATCCATTAATTCAATAAAAAAGGGGGGTCATGGGTTCAGGGGCTGTGGGAAGGAAATGTTGCCATAGACATTACATTCTACTTTGTCATATGAACCCCAGGTCTGTCTGTTCAGGGACATTGGTTTTCCTAAATGTAGACAGGTTCTTTGAATCAAACGGAAGACTGCTTGGATTGTCCTGAAAATGACCTACAACCTCCCATAAGAAAAATGACCTTGGGGAAGTATTGTTATGAGCTTCTGCCTCAGAAATCCAAGGCCCTAGGACACCCTCAACTAAAAATAAGCATTTGTGTGGACAGAGTGCCGATGGCCATTGCAGTAGAGCGCAGTTGAAACAGTTAGCATCCGTTGAGTCCAATAGTGATGTCTTTGAAAAAGCCTTAAATTCCAAAACTTAATCTAATCTATAAAGCCTCGCCTGGTCCCATATCACGACTGTTCATGATAACTCTTCATAGTCAAGTCTTCGTGGAATGCCATGCTTGCCTCTGATTTTATCTAAAATGATAATGGCAAATGTGTTATTCAAGCCATAGATAATTGTCTTTTTAATGTTGTGAGCTCCTTTTTCAGTGTAAGCACTGGAAAATGATGAGGGCATGCTCCCAAAAAAAGACTTTCTGAACCTGCTACTGGTTCCATACCCATTAAAAAGAACAAAAGGAATCACAGGGTGATGTGATGGATGGCTTGTGTAACAAACATAAAAGACTCCGTCTCACTGACCTTTAGAGCCTTACAAATCATAGAGGTCTGGTAATAGTGTTGCACACTTGTAATGGGCTCCTATAGTGGACGTATATTAAGTGTCGTGCCCTTTCCATCTTTATGCTATGGACCCGAATGTAAAGACCTGTCTGTCCACTTTCAGACAGGTCATAAACAGCATGTTTGCCCCAATCTCACACTCCATTTGAGAAGAACACTGTGGCTGCAGACTACCAGCAGTGTACTCGATACACCTTTAAGTCTGTTATCAGATTTGGATGCCCTTTTTTGTTTTCTAGAGCACAAAAAAATATATATGGTTGGAACAAAGGCATGTTTGGGCTTGTCAATATTATGTTACCTTGGAACCAAGACATGTATTTTTCCTGAATAGTAGTGTTTAACTGTCTGAGGATCGATGTCAAGGAAGACTATTTATCTGAATCAAAATCTATTTCAATCAAAGATGTTTTGTATCGGACAAATGACAACGGCTCGAGGAAAGGTTTTTCTCTCTTTGATCAAACATTTGAACGTATTGGTCTGCCATTGGGTATGATTACATAGCAGACAAAGTGTCTTTAGGGCTAGGAGTGTAATCATAGGGGATATACAGTGAGCAAAATGCAATTCTATTAAATCCATCCATCCATTAGCTATACCGCTTACCATATGCAGGTTCGCAGTGGGGCTGGAGCCTATCCCAACCGACATTGGGCGAGAGGCGGGTACACCCTGGACAGGTCGCCGGCCCATCACAGGGCCCAATTCTATTAAATGGCAAATATAATTATGCATGATTTCTGCAGCTACGTCTGGATTTATTGATGACCGTTTGTATTTGATTCACGGTCATTACTAAAGGACTAATATACTTTTGGTGCCATGTGGAGCAATTGGAGTAACATAATGTTCACTTCAACAGTCCATATCGGTCAGAGTGAAACATGTAAATCAGCTCAGTTAAAGACCTGTGAC
This sequence comes from Galaxias rostratus, assembly GCA_036024795.1. Taxonomy (NCBI): domain Eukaryota; kingdom Metazoa; phylum Chordata; class Actinopteri; order Galaxiiformes; family Galaxiidae; genus Galaxias; species Galaxias rostratus. The sequence continues at coordinate 10,412 of JAVQJS010008983.1, read as the reverse complement.
ATTATTTATTAGCCTTCTTCCTGAATGGTCAACAAAGATGGTGTTGGAGCTCATATGCTGTTAATGGCAGTGCTCTTGTTTGTTTAATCACTGCCAACTTGCCACTTAACCAGAAAAAGACATAGAGAACGTAATGAGACAAACATTGTACACAGTATGTGGCGTTTGTTTAGTGTGTGCTGTTCTACCCATACCTGAATTCATGATTTTTTGCTTGAAATTGTGTGTGTGTGTGTGTCTAAATCTGTGTGTGTGTGCATGTGTGTGTGTGTGTGTGTGTGTGTGTGTGTGTGTGTGTTTGTGTGTGTGTGTGTGTGTGTGTGCGTGTGTGTGTGTGTGTGTGTGCGCGCGTTTTTTTTATATAATTTATGTTCGGCATATGCTATATGCATTTAACGGTAGAGTTCCAGAGATTTTCTCTTTACCTTCAGGCTGCACTTTGACATGCCGCCGCAGAAAAGAGCTCTTTGATGTACATATGTGGTCCATAGAAGCTTATCCAGTGAGCAATGAAGATGCTGTTTCTCATTACTTTGCTGCATCTTGACGTGAGCAAAGATTTTTTTAGGAAGAAGACGTGATATTGCTACGGTAGAGCTAAATGGTCACCCGTCTACATTTATGGGAGACAAACTTAAAGCTTTGAAAGAGCAAACTATAAATAATAAAATCTGGCAATTCTTCTCAAAATCTGCTCATATATGTTTTTTTCAGATTATGCGAGTTAAAACTACCCTCATCATATAATTCTGTGTCAACTTTACAGATAAAAACTACCCCGAAGATGGGGTCTTTATATACACTCACAGAGAAAATCAATTCCCTGAATGTGATGTGACGTTTCTGAGTGCTGCGTAAATGGAATGTTTACCATAAATTGCCAGTTGCAAACACAAATCATCCCTGAGAAAACACAGTCCAAGTCATTGACGTTTACAACAATTCAGAAGAGAATTCTTTTTGCTGCTTAGCAATATAAATGCAGTATACATCTCCTCAAACTCACTAACATAACACAATATGATGCATGTGTTTATTGTATATTCTTTTAAAGCTTAAGAAAACGGCACAAGGTCCTGTCTTTTTTTGCAGGCTTTCCTGTGAATAAGCAACACTATAAAATAGCCACTGATGTAAGAGAAATAGAAAATATAGTTATTCAGCTGAGAACAATCACGTTTTTTTGAAGATTGTGTATGTATGATCTAGAGGTCTCACTAGTGAGACAAAACTAACCCTACATGCAAAGTTTAAGAAAGACAGAGCATGTATTAATACAAATAATGAGAATAAAAGCTATCTTGTTTGGCTATTTGTATGCATCGTACACAGCTTGTCATGGTGGCATAGAACGATGGCTTGGTGATTAGCACAGTTGCCTCACAGCAAGAAGGTCCCCAATTACCCCAAGTGTCTTTCTGTGTGGAGTTTGCTTGTACTCCCTGGGTACTTTACTGTCCTCCCATAGTCTGAAATCATGCATGTTAGTTAACTGGTGACTATAAATTGTCCGTAGGTGAGAGTTGTTGTCTGTCGCTATGTGTCGGCCCTGTGATAGACTGGCAACCTCTGCAGAGTGTACCCTGCCTCTCGCCCTATCGGCTGTGATGGACTCCAGTTCCCTCCATCCCCCCCACCCCCCCAACCCTGCATATGATAAAAGATATAGCTAATGGATGGATGGAACACAGGATGGTGGTACTGTCATGCGAAATAGTGTCCGGCCGCGAAAATGTGTCCGGCTTGCGCCAGACACGCGTCTGGCTCGCGCCAGACACGCGTCTGGCTCGTGTCACAATGTTAAATGTTGCTACATTCCGTTTCGCGGGCTAAAGGGCTCGCGCTAGCGTCAGTCACGAGCTAGGCAACACTATCAAAACTACCTCAAAGGCTCGTTCAATCTACATGAAGTTAATGAAGACTTGCAATTTGTGTGTTTTTGAATAATTATTTATACGTCAGAATTAATCATATGCATTTGAAATAATAACGTTTTCCTTAAAACTTTGCTTTCGTAAAAAAAAACTCAACATTAAGTATTTAAACTGTTGATTTAAAAATATATAGAATGTCAGCTATATGGTAAATGTAAAAAAAAAACTGAATGAAACATTTATATTTGTTTAGTTAATCTGAAGAAATTACATTTTTGGTCGCTAATTTTTTTTAGCATAGAGCGCTTGACCCCGAGTGATATTCATTGACAGCACAGTTTATTGGATGATAAGCTGGGCATATATAATAATATGTAATAATATAATAGCTTTTCTGGATGAAAGGCCTTACATTTCCGCGTCAATTGGCTTGCGAAATAGTGTCCGGGCTGGCTGCAAAAATGTGTCCGGCTTACGTCACGATGTGTTTGCTACAATGTTACAGTTTGCTTCAATCCCCACGTGGAAATGTAAGGCTTTTCATCCAATTGCTGTGCAGTACAATTTCATTCACGCCTACAATTGGTCAGGTTATGCCGAGCTTATCATCCAATAAACTGTGCTGTCAATGACTATCACTCGGGGTCAAGCGCTCTATGCTCAAAAAATTGGCGACCAAAAATGCAATTTCTTCAGATTAACTAAACAAATATAAAAGTTTCATTCTGTTTCTTTAACATTTACCATATAGCTGATATTCTATATTTTTAAATCAACAGTTTAAATACTTAACGTTGAGGATTTTTTTTACGAAAGCAAAGTTTTAAGGAAAACGTTATTATTTCAAATGCATATGATTAATTCTGACGTATAAATAATTATTCAAAAATACACAAATTGCAAGTCTTCATTAACTTCATGTAGATTTGATAGTTTTGCCTAGCTCATGACTGACGCTAGCGCGAGCCCTTTAGCCCGCGAAACGAAATGTAGCAACATTTAACATTGTGACACGAGCCAGACGCGTGCCTGGCGCAAGCTGGACACATTTTTGCAGCCAGACACTATTTCGCACGACAGCGCCATGCCCCCAGCACCTCCTAAACGGCCAGCAGATCACGGGTTTCCACGAGGTAGTTCCGTTCTGCTGGCAGGAGCTGAGTGTAGAAATAGGCACAGGGATAAACCAGCTGGTCTGCAGGAAGACGCTGGGAAAGGATTGCACCTACTCCAACCTCCAATGCTTCCACCTCCACAATAAATGGAGCCTGGGGTCAGGCAGAGCCAAAATAAGGGAGGACGTAAACCGCTCCTTCAGCCGCTGGAAGGTCACTCTGGCCTTGGAAGTAAAGCTAAACAGACCTCTCCCTCCATTAGTGAGCTTGAAAAGAGCGACCACAGAGCTGAAACCGGCAATGAATCGCCGGTAGAAATTGGCTAATACGATAAACCTCTGGATCTCCTTCAAAGAGGTGGGCTCACGCCTGTCCTTGACAGCCTGAACCTTGTGGGAGTCCATTTCCAGGCAATCTGGTTTAATTACATAACCTAGGAAAGATACAACAGAGGTATGAAAACGACACTTTTCAGCCTTGACAAACAGGCGGTTCTGCAAGAGCCGGGTCACCACCTGCCTGATGTGATGCATATGTTCCTGGAAAAGATCCGAATATCATCTAGATAGACCAAACAGAAAATTCCCAGGATCTCACGTAGACGTCGTTTATGAGTTCCTGGAAGACCGCAGATGTATTGGTAAGCCCATATGGCATAACTAGGTATTCGTAATGACCAGAGGGTGTGTTGAACACCTTCTTCCACTCATCCCCCTCACAAATGCGCACCAGATGGTAAGCGCTTCGAAGATCAAGTGTGGGGAAAACAGATGATTCCTGCAATTGTTCAAACGCTGTGTTCATTAGAGGGATAGGGTACCTATTCTTAATGGTGATGGCGTTGAGACCCTGGTAATCAATGCAAGGGCGGAATCCATTGTCCTTCGTCCCCACAAAGAAGAAACCTGCCCCAGCCGGAGAGGTGGAACGACAGATGGTACCAGCAGCAAGGCCCTCCTGGATATATTCCTCCATCACCTGAGTCTCGGCCCGGTTGAGGGAGTAAAGCCTGCCGCGAGGGGGACTGGTGCCTGGAAGGAGATCAATGGCACAGTCGGAGGGACGGTGAGGAGAAAGTATCCTAGCTAGGTCCTTGCTACAGACGGGTGCGAGGTCGGTGTAGGTAGAGGGCCCTTAGGGAGGGATCGATGGGAAGAGGATTGTGATGCAAACGGGTCCGTAGGCATCTCTCTTGGCAGGAAACGCCCCATGAGGTGATGGTGCCTGTTGGCCAGTCCACTGTAGGATTATGGAGGTGTAACCATGGGTAACCCAGAACCACATGAATGGAAGGAGAGGAGACCAGTAGAAGCTGAATTGTCTCTTGGTGTGCTCTGGACGAGTGAGAGGAACAGTGGCATGAGTGAACCCAATGGACTGCCATCCAGGACAGTGATGGTGCAGGTCTCTTTCAGGGGAACAAGGGGTATGCGGTTCTTCTTAGCTAATGCTGAGTCTATGAAATTACCAGCTGCACAATTACAATCTACCAAAGCAGCGGTAGAATGGCGGTTCCCAGACCAGAACAGTAGGGAGGAAACAGGAAGACACAGGTGCCTGGGAGGACACAAAAAACTTGTTACATCCCTCCCTGGGGTCAACGGGAATGATCATTTCCCGGGTGCATGGGACAATGAGAGATGAAGTGTCCCAACTCACCACAGTAGAGACACGACCGTTTGTTGATGCGTCGGTTTCTCTCCTCAGTGGTGAGTTGTGCACAACCCAACTGCATGGGCTCCGGGGTGTCTCCAGCCAGCGGAGGAAGAGGTGACGAAAATACCTCTCTAGTGGATCCCCCTCGTTGATGCAACTGAATAGTACGTCTGTCACCGACGGTGATCATCGAGGCAGGTTGCCAGATCAACTGCCTCCTTAAGGGTAGGAGGAGGTGGTTGGATGGCTAACTCACTCTGCAGGTTTTTGTTGAGCCCCTCCAGGAAGACAGGAACCAGAGCAATTTCGGGCCATCTTGCCTCTAGTGCCAGGTTGTGAAACGCCACCGCGTAGGCAAACACTGAGCGCTGCTCCTGACCAATGCGAAGCAGTCGTTTCGCAGCGTCTGCCCATTACGGGATGTCGAACATGTGCTTGAATTCTTGCACAAAACCCAAGAATTCACAACAGAGCGGGCTCTGTTTTTCCCAGAGAGCCGAGCCCCAAGCCTGGGCATCAGCAGTCAAGAGAGAAATTATAAAGGTGACTTTTGACTGGTCTGTAGTAAACACAGAGGGCCATTGAGCAAAGTGGAGAGAGCACTGGGGAGAGGAAACTGCAACACTCCTCTTGGTGACTGTCGTACGTTTCGGGTGGAGGAAGCCAGGATCCGTCAGTCCAAAAAAGTAAGCTGACTACTTTGATCGTGAGATGGGACACTGGTGGTGGGAGCACTGATCGCTGCAGGTGTCATTAGCTGACGGAGTAAAGCAGTAACTGCTCGTAGTTTGCTGGCGGCGTCCCGGGGGGCTTTGTCATGCTCACCATGCGTCCTTCGTGCTGTTCCAGCCCCTGTTGTATTTGGGCTGCATCGATTAGGTTTGTTGACTGGATTATTCTGTCACAGGAGTGACCAGAACAAGGTGAAAGACAATAATAGACTCGAAAGCGGGAATACGGGTAAATAATCCGATTCACTTGGAGTATCACAGAGCAGCATAACACTCGTAATAATCCCGTGACCAGCACCAAGACAGTGCCTATACATACCCAAGACAAACAGGTGCAGACAGTAATCAAACAATCACTCAGGTGTACACAATAAGTATTATGTGACGAGTTCAGGTTGCCATCTAGAGACAAAGGTCGGTATGCTGCCAGGCGTGACAGTCCTTTGATCAAAAGTAGGAACTTCTAAAGTTTTAGGAGGGATCGCAACCCAGTTTTATTTTTTGTGTCTACTGCCCTTTAGGGGGTCTGTACTCTTTATCAAGAAAGTTAATTTTACGTGACCTCTGAAGTAGTCAGCTGGACAAGTTTACCAAATATTGACATGCTAGATTCACCAATGAATCATATTGACTTGAAATATTTCAAGACATTTTCATCCCTTTCATAAAGTTCTATATAAGTATCTATAAAGTTTCTCTTTAAAAAGGATACAAACATTATTACAGGACACATTAATTAGTCATCTGAACTAAAACAACTGAAATACCATTCCATGGAAGAGATACAAGATTGTGTGTGGTATTAAAAAAAAATTGTTAACCGGTGAGAGCTTAATACATTCCAATCCTGCTACAGGATGCTCCAACAGTGTAAACCAAACAATTTCATCAATCCATCCATTATCAGAACCGCTTATCCTATGCAGGGTCACGGGGGGGCTGGAGCCTATCCCTACCGAAGGGCGAGAGGCAGGGTCACCCTGGACAGATTGCCAATCCGTCGCAGGGCTGTCACATAGACATACAACCTCTCACACACACATTCACACCTATGGACAATTTAGAGTCACCAATGAACCTGCATGTTTTTGGACTGTGGGAGGAAACCGGAGTATCCGGAGGAAACCCACGCTAACACGTGGAGACCATGCAAACTCCACACAGAAAGGCCCTCGGGTGGGGATCGAACCCAGGACCTTCATACTGTGAGGCGACAGTGCTAACCACTGCGTCACCGTGCTGCCAAACCAAATAATGATTTCACTCAAATGAACTCACAACAGATACTGTCTAACATTGATGCTGGGATTGAAGTTTATTTAGTGGAATCCCAATGGTGTCCTGTTCAACAGAGGCCCAAACCTCTTATACCCTTGGTCACTAAAGCAATAGTAGTTGATTTAAGATGGCCTTGCCACATACAGTGGGGAGCTGAGCCCTGAAGGCCTTTAATTAGGTTTCCATCGCACACTGACAGAGTCAATGAGCGATTGATTTGATTTTCCCTAGCACAAGCTGCAGTGAGAGCAAATGCCAGATGTCACAATAGGGACATTGGATTATGTAATAACTTTATCAATGCTGCCTGACCCCCAACATCTATAAATTTGATCTAAATTACTTTGTTAGTGGGGAATATTACCGCTTTGGCTCTTACCTTCCACCTTCTGAAAATCATGCTTAGGATGAAAAAGCAGTAATTTCTGAAAAAAGTCTTAATTGTTGAAGCAATTCCATATTAATGAAGGACTGATTTGCGTTACTTCATGAAGTTGATACTTTATCGTTGTTGTTACTTAAAGAAAATAAAGTTGAAACAGAGATGGAGAGGAGGGATTGACATCAAATAAATGGAAATATGGATCATGAGAAATGTATTACAAACTGACCCACTTGTGTGACAGCACAAACATCAAGGACAAAGTGGTTTCCTCTGAGGTTGGCCCATATTAACTGAGTGCTTTTAAGCTCAGCTTGGTTAGCTTTATCTTTGTGTGTAACCAATTGTCCTGAGTAGTAGATGATCAGTACGCACTCCATGCTATCTAACACACAGATTGTGCATGAAGGTAACTATTAGACATGTTTGCCATTTTGTGCAACTGGGGCCTAGGAACCATAGAGTCAGTCAAAAAAGGTGTTTTCCAGCATAAGCCTGTAAAAGGAGCAGGCAAGACATTTGATAAAAATGTGTAGATGTTGTAGATGTTGTAGAGTAGATGCTGACTGATGTACTGAATAGTCCATTTTAAAAGCAAAATAAAATATCCATCAAAAGTTATTATCCTTTTTTTTCTCAAATGCATCTAACTTGTTAGTGTTTATAATCTGTATTCATTAGTAACAGAAAACATGTCACCAACCAGTTAAAGACACAACCTTTAGATTAGAAACATTTCAAATCATCAGTTTTCTTTAAACCAGCCTGTGAGTATGTTTTATGCACATAGTTGAATAATTATGATTCCCAGTGTGTGGATTACATTACCTAAAGGGGCTGAATGTAGATCTCGAGAATTGGGAAGAGAATTGCGAGAATTTAAATCACAATACTCAAAAAGGCTAACCTCCTGACTCTTTGGTCTTGCCCATTGCACACATGCCCATGCACAGTTTGATTTAGCCTTATCGCTTTATATATTGCTAAAGCCAAGCTCATATCTGATACTGAGGTGAGAAACAAAAGAATCCTGAACATCTGATTTTATATGCTCTAAAAATGAGTGGTTCACACCAATGAAACGATTACAGACGCAAATGACCGTTTCCACAGTAACAACATAATTGGCTAACGTTAAAAAGACAATGCAGTTTTTGTATTCCCCTATTGTTATGACAGTGCTTGACAATCGTTTATATTTAGCTGCAATTGGCACACCAGCGTCTATACATTGCTGAGTATGTCCAACATGCATTATATGCAAACTAATGATGCCTTCTGACATAAATCTGGCATAATACTTCCTGTCAGTGTTCGTTTATTTTCATGTATGGAAGACAGGATCCTTCTGAGAATAAAAGTATTTATTAGACACAGCTGCAAAGTATACAATTAAATGTATTGATTAATGAGGCCCTCCATTAGGGAGATGCAGTGTATGAATCTGTCTCTATCATCATGAGTCCCAAGTCTTTCAGTATTTACATTCCTTTTTATAGTATGATGCAAACAACAAGGTGGGGAGGTCAGGTTTTAGAAGCTTTCCTCCCTTTGTTGTTGCTTAGGCACATTTACGCATCTCGACTCACACTCCTCGCTTTTGACTCCACAAAGACGTATGAGTTTTCCAGTACACACATCTCAAAGGGCATAGTATTATCTTGCATGATAAGCTAGGTAGTGACACAGAATATATTAAGGCATTAGTATGTTAATCAGCTGGATCAGATCCTCTTCTCAAGGTGTGCATGTGTGCATCTATGTTGGCCTATGTTAACTACTTTGTCTGGCCTGTTAGTGTGCGCGTGATGAACTTGAGCGTGTGCAGTATCAACCCTTGGCAATCCTAACATTCTAAAACTGCGCTTTGGCGATTTGACAAGCCAAGCCTTTTGCGACGACATGCAACAACTTCAGCTGTCTTGCTAGTTACTAGTTTACATTGCTGACAACTTTGTTTGCTGCGTGAATTGTAACAAGCTTGGTGATGCTTCTGTTAGCAGGGGGACCTAGGGGTGTGCACACTAGGTGCTGACAGGAAGGTAGCCTTCACTACTTGCAAAAACTGTCCTGGTTGGTTGAAGATAGACAGATTTAAAAAAATCTAAAGACGCCTAAGTACGGCAGGCTTGAAACATGTAATGTTCAGCCGAAAGATTAATTTTACAATGTAGCCATATCTTCATAATAGTTATTTTAATAGTAATCCCAAATATTGTGACTTAAATAAATGCTACAAAATATTGTAACTCAAAAAGTTGTCTGAAAACTTGGGCCCAGTTACACAAACCCCAAGTGTTGATTCATTTTACAGTGTACAGTTTTTCATTACTTAAATACCCCACTTCTGCTTCCACCTGCAAGCATGGAACGCTCAAACGTTTTTTTAATATTTCTAATTACTTTGGATAAGATGTTATAGTATACATTAAGCAAAGCTCCAAGATGAGCAGTTCAAAAGACAATATTTTAGATTGGCATTTTCATGTCAGCACCTTCCATCCCAAATGTCTACTTATGTTTTCTGGAAGAGTCGTGAGCTCGAATTATCGACAAGCAATGTCCAAGAGCCACTCTCTTCTTTATCAGCTCTCGGCATGGGCCAAATTTTTTTATAATTTATTTAGCTGGACATACATCCCTATTCCTATCCCTATTATTGTTTGCTGCAGGCACTTTAGCCAACTCTGCAGGGATATTTACCATGTAATAAGAATATATGTTTCCCCTTCTATGTTTTTGCAGGCTTGGCAAATGACACTCTGCAGGAAAGACGTGTCCAAAATTGCTCACTACTCACTTAAGAGTATTTCCCTCATTAGGGTAATAGACTGAGATCCCTCGTTAGTGGTCACTCACTCAAAATAAAGTGTGTGAATTCAGACACTAATAATATTACCATACATCATCAACATGCATCCATCAGGCGCAAAATGTTGATAGCCGAAATTAATAATATAATTTCCTGTGTCACATAATCAAAATCGTTTTAACACATGCATTTAAAATGCGTTTTTTATTTACCCCAATAAAAGAATGTGTGGAATCAGAATGTACAGAATATTGTACTGCAAGTATTTCTGTAAGACATTTGATGTTAATATAATGATATTTTTGGGATTAAAATAAAAACGTGAATATGGGTTATGATAGTTCACCTAAAATGCCGCTTACAAGGTATCCTACTCCAGCTACTTTAGCCAAAGCCTTTCATGAAAACATCAAGTATAATGATCCCCTTTTAAAAACATTTAAACAGCTATGTAGAAAACAGCAGTTTACACCAGATTTAAACGTTTGGATTGGTATAATTAGGCACAATATAACACAAATGAAATGGGTCTGGAAAATTGTCAAATTTGTACTCCAACACCTT
>JAVQJS010008982.1:0-10703 GCA_036024795.1 Galaxias rostratus | reverse complement strand
TTTTTGGCCCCCCCCCCCCCCCCAAAAAAAGTGTATATAATATAAACAACAACAACAACACAAACACAACGTAAACAAACACACTAACACGACTCTCTCCCTATATGCTTAGTCATACCTGGAACCTAAGAAAAAACTACATTTCCCTGCGGATTATGTCAAATAAAATATAAATCCTTCTTTTGCATTTATTCCACTTTACCTGTGTTTGGAGGTAAAGTGATGGTCAAGTGCGATAGCCTGGAAGATTAATCATAACGAATCAGCTAATCATCTATGATTGAATATTTCATTGGTTTCTGCTTTAAATAATTTTTTGAAAATAACTGAATCTTTATTTATTTACAAGAATAATTTAATTTACATTAATTGGTCCTATTTTTTGCAGACCGATGGGGGCTATTATACAGAATCTTCTGTGGAATTTGGTTGAACTTTTTTTCAGACTGCCAAATGTTATACTATGCACAAACATTTTCAGAGATTTTGTTTTTCTCCAGGCCCTGCAGTGCAACCCCACTGTGATTAGACTGCCAGGCTCCCCACACAACCAGACGGCATAGCTGAACAACAATCCATTTAGGCAACAACAAAAAACAACAACAAAAAAAAGAACCAAAAAAAGCTATTTAGCAAGGCCTGTGGAGTTTTACTACTACAATATGCGTTGTCTTTGTTCTGTGTTCTTTGCAGCGGACTGTGCGTTGCCACTTGCTCTGAGACCAGAAAGGTTCCACCTCTCCAGGTTGCCTACGACGACCTCAGCAAGTTGCTAAACACTACAACAATTAGCGAACAAAAAAACACGTAAAAAATGTGTTCCTTCAAGTATAGTAATGTATTTAGAATATAAACATCGATTGTATCTATAATTTAAGACGTTATTGTAAGTATGTCATTGATTAGTTGTTGGCAATTACCAATTTCCAATAAAAAAACAACAATAAAGTCTTAAAATGAGTGCTTTAGTTTACGTTAATATTGGTTGTCCAACGATATTATCGGTCCGTCGTTAATTATTTAAAAATAGCATTTTGACAGAGGCGTTAATTCAATGTTAACTGCATCGAGTCTCAAATTTCCTTATGACTCCACATAGCCACAGGAGGGAGACATTTACAGTTAATTTACTCCATACAAATTGTAACACTGTTATGTCTAATCCTTTAAATAAAATAAACCTTAAAAAATATAAATGTTATGCTGGGAAAGGTTTAAGAATAGTTATGCTGAATGTTTTGATTATGCCAAAACGAAACTTGATCCACTCAATGGGAAAGAAAATTGTGTTGTGGTTCAGGCACCAAAGGCATACAGTTTTTCAAAGTGAAGTTCAGAATTAAAACATTACGTGGGAATAATAAGACAAAATACCCGGGTCGGATTTAACAAAGCACAAGCATATAATTGTAAACAGTGTTAAAAAAAATAAGTAGCTATGACTCAATGCAATAATACATTTTAGTCGCCGCACTACCAACAGACCATCGTTAGGTGGATTCCTACCTTGAGGATCGGACTGCGTGCCACGCTGGCCTTTGCCACTCTCTGGATCCACACCTAAACGGACAGTCATTCATGAGGAAAAACTATATTGATATTCAGTCATTTTCAATGTAACCTTTCAATGTAAAAGCAATTAAATTTCTTTTTCGTAAACTTTGGGGGGGAAATTTATTAAGCGATTGAATCAAGATTGTATGTACTAAGAGCATAGGCAGTCATTTGAGTCAGTTCCAGAGTCAATCTATCAATCTAAGATTTTCTATAATACCATATTTCTTAGAAATTGATTCAGATAGGACTGTGTGCACTAGAACGGCTTTTTTTCTTCAAATACATCCCTGCCGACTAAGGCTAAAATAAATAACCTGGTTGTAATCGTAACTTGAAGTTTTGCTATATGTTTTAACGTCCGTTGGGTTAGCCCATCCCGTCTTGAAAGGGGGCTGTAACGTGTATAAACACTCACCTCCCTGAATCTTGAAGCACAGCTTTTTCTTTTGGTAGGCAAAATAGCTTGAGGCGGCCCCCAGAATAGCCATGCCAACGGCGCTGGCTATCCCTGCAATCTGCCCAGTTCCAGCTTCTAAATTGCAAGAAACTATATATTATAAGATTCGTGCAATATACAATGTTGATGTTAATCATGTATGAAGTTTTATATTCTATCAACCATTTCTATTTCTGTACTAAATGTACCATGAAATAAAAATAAATGGGTACTTATGAAGTCAATTATTTATTTAAAATTACCAATCTAAAATTATGCGTTTTAAAATTGGTCACTTACTCTTGACTCATTCAGTCACATGATTGCAACTGATATGGGGTGAGTACCAACTTTACCACTAGATGGCAGTGTCAACAACTTTTTCCAATGATAATACACAGGTTTTTTCCCAATAAAAAAATAAAAAGAGCTCATTCTGAAATACTGTTTAGAAATCGGCTTTTTATGCCAAAAAGACCATTGACATGCACCAAAAGTGAAGATGAGTTGTAAAGAGAACGGTTGCCCGAGAAACATCTGTTCCCAGGACGACATGAAACCAAGAGAGAAAACAAAGGGCGGAAAGAAAGCATGGACGGGGAAAAATGACCACACACACCCAGCCCTGGGGCCATGAAGCAAGTTAATACACACGGGGTAATACATGAGTTGCTTCCATAAACATCAGGCAATGCAACCGAATGAGTAAAAAAGGATTTTGACTGGCAGGACATGTGAGTAATGATGAGTAAGAGGTGTGTCATGCATAAGTAGGGCGTTGGCTGCTCCTCCGCTCCGTCTCTCCCTCACCTCCCCCAAAACTACAACGTCCCAACAGCTACTTCGGAGAGAGAGAGAAAGAACTTTGCCTGCCGTTCGTTAAGTCAGCTTTACTGCCGAATTGCTGTATCACACACACACACTCGCGTGCACACACAACACATTCCTGACACACCATAGAATAGTAAAGGTGAGAGTCACTCAACAGATTCAACTCTATACGCTAAAACACACACAAGTCAAGTCAGACCTCCAAACAGCTTCCTCTCTTTATTGAGCCACACAGCACAAAAGACAAACGGCGACATATACAAACCATTGAATGTAAAGAAAACTTTTGGGCATACAATAGACAACCGCAAGGCTCTGTGTTAGCGAGAGAATCCAAGACAACTTCAGTTGCGTTTGCAAAACACCGCACAACCCAACCACTATGCACAATCGCATTCATCTGAAACAGACTATGGCTGAGGCCTAAAGTTTATTACATTCACCTAGGCTAAAGCTTTTCAAACTCAGTTTAGAAATCGAATAGACCTGTATGTACAAGTACACTGTCACATTCCGATACAGTGGAATAAATCTGTCGCTAATTGATGGTTTTAAAATGACCTCTGTCGTTGAACAAAGTACTTGCCCTAATTGCAACTTGCCCACGGAAAAGTATGGTAACATAAAACGTGTTGTGTGTTGAGTTGTAAAGACCTGAGTTGGAATATCTTTAGCCTAGGTGTATGTAAACCTTTGACCCCGATTGTAATTTAAATTTAATGTAAAGTTCCCTTTTGATCTTTTATCCCAATACCAACAGATAAACGAAACAGATCGAGGCCAGCGCAGTTTAGATACTGGTTGGTGGTACCGTGCGTCAACCAACAGCAAGCAGTTTTCCGGATGCTGTACCACTGTTTGGATTCTAGTACCTGTGAATCTAGATACCACATGTTACGTAGCGATGTGGAATCCACCATAGCTTAACCTTTTGAAAGTACATAATAAAACAAAACGTATATTTGAGAACCGCTACGAGTACTTGCGATTGCAACTCGAACATTTTTTTATCTTTCTTTTAGACATGAAAAGGGAATGCTAGTGAGGAAGTTCCCAACTCAAGGTCTAAAGAAAGTGACAGATTTTGGCGGGCATGTAGCAACACAACCATCCAGACTCCCTTGACTGAGTGATCACGTGATTCTTTTCAACAAAGTAAATATATGAGTAGCTCAATAAGCTATATATCTTCAATCAGTCACTCACGAGACTGGATCGTTCCTTCTTTTAACCTGAGTCATGTAAACGTACGTTTGTATATAACGTATATATCTATCTATATATCTAACTACCAGATGTGGGGAGGTGGTTTAACACACACCTGATGACAGGAGAGCCCTTTGCACCTTTCAACCCTATCTGAAAAGAAAGAAAGAGAACCACACATCCCAAAAGAACAAAGGATCCGCCTAAAGCGGCCCGCCAAAAACCACGTTTGAGAGTGACATATAGGCACACCGTTTCATTGACTACCCGCAATACAGAAAACCCCTGCTTCCTGATGAGCAAAGGTAGGGAGGGGGGATGGGGGGCAACTCAATTGGCTGCTGAGCCAAGGGAAGGGGTCAGCTCATTGGCGGCTGAGCCAAGGGAAGGGGGTAGCTCATTGGCTGCTGAGTCAGGGAAGGAGGCAGCTCATTGGCTGCTGAGCCAAGGGAAGGGGGCAGCTCATTGGCTGCTGAGCCAAGGGAAGGGAGCAGCTCATTGGTTGGCGTTCAGCAACTCCAAGACCCTCTCTAACAAGGGTGTCGCCGCCGCTTTTAAGTTGAGTATCCAAACATAGACTTCCTCTGGCACGTTAGCATAGAGCGTCTTCAGGAATGGAGCCCACAGCTGCTCTAGACCTGCAACGACACAACCGCAGCAGCCATTTTAGGACCCTTCTAGAAACGGCCATCTCATCCCTCGGCCCGCTAGCGGCCCAGCCCTGGTGCGCTAAGGTACTGCTATTCAAACAAATGGATGTCAATCACAGTGTGCTAAGGCTAGGTGCTGCTATTCAAACAAATGGATGTCAACCACAGTGTGCTAAGGCTAGGTGCTGCTATTCAAAAGGACATCAACCACATTGTGCGAAGGCTAAGCGCTGCTTTTCAAACGCATGTCAACCCACTTGTCATGACCCAGTTAATGGTCTGCTGGGCAACAAGTTAGAAAAATCCCCTGCACTATGAAATAGACTACCATAAGACATTTCCCTGGCCTCGAATGACTAAAAACACATTGCACGGGCAGCCTGGGAGTTTCTTAATACGCGTAAGCCAGAACACAAAGAGTATTCGTTGAAGTTGCCACAAAACGAGAATTTGATTGCATTTACCTAGCATGCAAAGAGTGCCCAGAAGCAAGAACAGAAACCAAAAGTGTGAGGTATTGAACGAGGGACGAAAAGAAGCAGTTGAAGGTTGAAACAGATTGATGTACATGACAGCTATTCAACCATTTCATTCATTTCCCCATTAGATATTTACCCGTTTTGAAAGTAACTTTGTAATGTTGACAGAAGAAAATGACTGTTATTGTCCCAGTAACAGTAATATTGTACAGGAGGTAGAAGAGGTTGAAAGACTCAACTCTCGTGACCTTGTCATTTTGACCAAAGCAATATCTGTTTAGGTTAGTGCATATTAGTTGTCTTAACTTGTCAACAAACTTTTCCAGTGCTAATTTCACTCATTTAATAACACTAAAGTAGCTATCTCACTCATTCATTATGACTTAGATGGCAACCTCCCTCATTCATTGACACCTAGGTGGCAACCTCCCTCATTCACAAACACCTTGGTAGCTATCTCACTCATTCACAAACACCTTGGTGGCTATCTCACTCATTCACTCACACCTAGGTGGCTATCTCACTCATTCACTACACCTAGGTGGCTATCTCACTCATTCACTAACACCTAGGTGGCAACCCCACTCATTCAGGAACACCGATGCAAATAGCTTTCCAATCAGGCTATGATGGCAGACAGCTATAGGTCCCAGTTAAGAACACACACTTCTGAAGGAGTATGGAGATGGTGTTATGTGAGTGTAAATCACCACTTGTCTGTCCTGTTTGTTTGTTTTTTAACCTTGTCAAGTCAAGTCCACTGTTTTAACTTGCATTGTTTTAATGTGCTTCTTCACGTATTCACCTCATCGTCTAATTTATTATGTATGGGGTCCTTGGGTGACATGAATGACACCCGAAATAAAATTCACTACAATTATTATTTTTATTATTATTATTATTATTAATAATAATGTCCGGGGGCATAGTTCAGAGATTAGTTGACGGAGAAACCAGCCCAAAAGGAGAACAGTGGAACCAAACAAACCACCATAAAAAATGTAAAAGCAGGATTTACCAGCTTGAGGTTCGTCTGCAGGATCTTGGAAGCACAAAAGAAGGAAGACATTAAAACATATGATATAATACTGCCGGGTAAATTTTTTTTTATTTATTTTATGAAAAAGACAAATGAATGTGAACACTGTGATAAACGGCAGGTTAGGCGGTTAGGGTAAAGAACGTACCGTTAGGGTCCTGGTCACGAATACGTGCTACATTCAAAACAAATCAGATCAAAGCAAAATTAGGGAATACTTGAATAAAAACACTGATTCTGTCCTATGCTCCAATCATGGTATGAACATTTTGTGCATTAAAAAACTATATATGAAATATAGAACTCAAATTAAGCAACACATATTATGACAATCCTGTTTCAATTGTGGTGTCCTTCCCATCTGAAACAGGAAGTGACATCGTTGTGTGGTTGCCCTTGACAACACGCCAGCCAGTAAACACAGAGCCCTGCCATATTAGGGTTGACTGATGACTCATCTCAGAGAAGTGTGCCAATGTACCGCAGCTTACTCCACCACGTCGATGGCACGCTACGCTAAGGAATCTGAGGACCGAGCCAAATCTCGGTCATACTGGCCCTGAATTGAATTAAGGCTGTGTGTCCATTCTATGTACTCTTATTCTAGTATGAACTCTTGGTGGTATAATTATGCACTTTGACACCCTGCTGTTTGGAGGACAAATAAATACTGGTTGGTGTACTAAATGGAAAAATTACTGAATCATGAAAATGATTTTTTAATTTTTATGAAAGAACAACCATTTCCTGTTTGTCACTCCACCAACTACCCCCACCCCATCACCAAATCCTACTACACTTGCATGGTGTAGAGACACAAATCTCTTTTAAACCAAAAGACAAAAGAAAAAACGTATTCAACCAAATTCAAAATAACCTCTCAAATGAAACATTTTAGGACGTGGTCTTTTCAGGGAAGTTTCCAGTCAACACAAGTCTATCGTGAGCTAGCCCTATGGTCTCTGCAAAGAACACGCTCTGACTAACAGGCATATGGCAGTGATTAAACTAGTATCCATTTTCATCGGTGGTGAAGACAGAGTGGAAATAATGCCCGAACTCAGATCAACGGAGAAGGGAACACCGAACACATAAGCTGCTAGTAGCTGCTTTAACACTTTGTCTTCGTCATTCTACGTTTTAACTTTTGATATTTTTACTTTACATTGTACAGCACCTTGTAACCCTGGTATTGAGAGAGCGAAAGAGAGAGAGAGAGAGAGAGAGAGAGAGAGAGAGAGAGAGAGCGAGAGAAAGAGAGAGATTGTGAATGGAGGGAGAGGAAGATTAAGTAAGAAAAGAAAGACTACAATTCCCGTCAGTGCCTAGAGCTGCCAAGGTACTTTGTGTGTGAGTGAGACAGAGACTTACATTTGCCACCGTCGGGCTCGTATGATCCATCGTTCACATCCAGTAGGTCATTGATCCCAAAATCTCCACCTTTCAGATAAGAAAACAACGAGACACATCACATCTTAATTGAAATGAAAAGCGACCCAGTACCATTGACTGTAGCTTCAATTGCGTTAGTATGTCTTATACTCTTTAACTAACTAAACGATTCCCACGTCCTCCCTTTTTTGAGTGAATGAACACTTCTAATCGTCAAATGTATTCATAAAGCACATTTTTTTCATTTTCATTGTCATACACACATCCGTGGAAACAAACGAGAAATACATTTAAAAAAAAGATTTATTCAACAAATAAAAATGGCCAAAAAAGAGACAAAGGTTGAGACATGATTTACCTCCCCCTGTCCCCTGAGGTGGCTTCACAGGTTCCTTGGGTTTAGGATTGGGATCTAAGGACAGAAAACTTCACTCAGATTCAGGAAGATATCCCCAAAAACATAATTGTCTGACCTAATAAAAGGGAAAAGCCACTGTTTTACTAGAGAGCACGTTCATAATTTCAGGAAATCAGACAAAAAGTATGGAAAAGTGTATGGTCCCTCTCTGTGTTGTTTCATATTGGAATTGAGTAAGTGATGACGGCACAAAAGACTTCCAAGTAAAGTGTTATGTGTGGGAAAACACCCAAAACAGGATGCTTTCCGGAAGAAATGTGAGAGGACACAGAAGCATAAAACAGTATTAAGGTGAGTGACCCTGATTCCCTGCGTGAAACTGACATGTAAATCCAATGTTCAGTGTCTTTGAGTGTTTTGAAAAGCGCCTCATAAATAGAATGTATTAATGTAAAAACAAAACAAAACAACAAATATCACCACAAAACGTAAAAGCGTGATAAAGAATGAAAATTAAACCCTAAATGAACTCACAAAACAAAATAGGACAAGTGGGCTAGCGAACAGTTAAGGGACAGAAGGGAGGCGATGGTATATTTTCTGACACTAACAATCGGTTATAACTCTAATACACTGACCACCACATCTTAAAGGAGATTAGGAACAGATGCTTTACCTGGACCAAGGGCATCGTTAAGGTTAAACCCAGAGTCATCTGTAAATAAAACAAAGTATAATATGGATATACAATTATATATTTGATGTTCAATGGGTATATGAGAGCAAGACAGCTATAGAAAGAAAAGGCAGACGTTTCTGTTTTCCATTCATTCAATTGAACAACATTTTTATTTACTTCTATTGAAAGAGTGTGTTCAAATTTAAATTGAACGAATAATGGAGGATTTCTTATCCATACAGAAAATGCTTTACAGAAATCCATTCCTCTCTGACTACCAATGTGAGGCCAAATACAATGGTGGCCCTATCGGCAACAGCAAGGTGCTCACCTCGCTGGCCCTCCACTACAGTATCATTCGCTCATTTGTGAGAAATAAGCAGGCATTTTATCTCATAATATCACACAAATAAAGAAAATTAACATGGTACAACGCCAGTAAATAACGTACCGTCTAGGACCAAGAAACCAATTAATCTTAGCCACAAGAGCAACATGTATTAACTCAGATGATTTTTTTTTAATTATTTGTAAGAGAAAGCTACGCTGCAACTCCCAACGTTCCACGACCTTACGACGTTTTAAACGTTTAACTACAGTTACAGGTTTTCAAGCGCACCACCATACGTGCTGTCAGATGAGTAAGCTTCAATTTAGAACGAACGTATCGTTTTCCTGCATGGTGTACTAACCTCCAGTAGGCTTCTTAGGTGTTGGCTTTGGCTTTGGCTTTGACGTTGGCTTTGCAGGCCCAGGTCCTGGTGGAGAACAAATGTATATGAATACATAAGTAGATAAATTGGAGCAGCTGGATTTGTTTTTTTCTATTGAGCTGAATGTAAAGTTATGCCCACATTGTTTAATATTGATAAAGGTAAAGTGAAAAGGTTGTTGTTTACCAAAGTCTAATCCACCCGACTGATCGCCACCTAAAAAACAGAAAGCGTAAATTCACAACATCACACTTCATGGTGTAATATTCTATTCGAATAAAGCTTTATGTGTTTGTATGGGTTGACAAGTGTGTGCTTGGTTTTGTGACCATTTACATACTAGGATCTTTTGGTTTCTCTGGAGCTTTTGTGGGATCTGAAAGAACAAATGAAGTAGGCACCCGAGATTTTTAACTGATCGCCATAAAACATATCAGCTTGTATTTAGCAAAACAATGTCAGCATGCTATTAGGGTTAGCCGGAGGCTCTCGGAAATGACCGTTTATCCAGTTATCTAGGAACTTACCATCATCCAGTGCATCAAAAAGGTCAAAGTCTGTGCGGGATAAAGAAAAATGCATCTTTACACACAAAAATCACTCAACATATGCATTAGTCAATATGAATGGCTTAATGAAATATACATATTAGACTTATTTGTCTGACGTCACCCGCTTATCAACATAAATTAGCACTACCAAAACAACAACTAACAGGTGTAGTACGGCTTAAACAGCATACAATCGTTACGACTGTGTTGAAACGTATTTGTTTAGGACATAAGTTTTTCCCACGTCCCCATCAATAAAACAATGCTTTTGTTGATTGCTGTTACCGATCAAACTTCTCCTCAAGGTCTCTTGTGAGCAATCAAATGCGCCTAAAAACAGAAAAACTGGTGTGCATTGTTGAGGTGTGAAATAGGCTACATCTTACGATAAAAAATCGTAAAATATAGTATTGTCATCACTTATCGTGGTAGGAGAACCAGAAAAAGCCGTTAGGATTTATATAGTTTTAATAGAATGCTCTCATTAGACGTACTATAAAATGATCAACTGCTAATAGTTTTTTTTTTATGACTGTGCTCTCTTTCCTTCATGATCGTCAAACCCAATAATGATAGGTCTTATCTGATCTCTTTTCTAAGTTTGTACTACTACACGTGCGCGAGTTTGTTGTGCAGGATAGTCGGGAGCTTTAAAAACAGTGAAAGGATACAGCAATGCCCTGTAACTGAGATTATACATTCGGTGAAAACCCTAAAACTGTACTTGAGAAAATCAGATTTAATAAGAACACAGTTATATTTATATATATCGTTATATATCGTTTATACATATATATATATATATATATGTA
>JAVQJS010008960.1:0-20043 GCA_036024795.1 Galaxias rostratus | reverse complement strand
TCCACATCAAACTGTGTAGGTGTGTGTGTGTGTTTGTGCATGTATGTGTGTTTGTGTGTATGTGTGTGTGTGTGTGTGTGTGTGTGTGTGTGTGTGTGTGTGTGTGTGTGTGTGTGTGTGTGTAGTATTTTTACTAATGCATTGATTTAAATGACAAGAGGACATATCTCTTGAGATAACCAAGTCTACCGTGTTCCTTGTAAAAGGGCACCTTCATCAGCAATCCCTCTGGTTTTGCCAGGAAGTAGAGAGCATCAGTGTAATGAAATAAGTTTACCTGTGTCTTTTTACAGAGGTCGAGTGTACATCTTACTACTCTGCCTTAGATGCTTCGGGAGTTAAGACCCTGTGACATCACATCCTCTAAAGACCGATGAGAAACTTTCAAAATTGACCATAGCATTTACATCTCTGATCTTTATAAAATTGCGCAGTAGTTCAGCAAGATACTGAATCAGGCTGTTTTGGGTATTTTTATTGCCAGCTACACAGTAGTTGTATTCTTACAGCTGAAGAAAACTATTGATTATACTGCCGCTTTCACAACACTCTTTTCCTGCAACACCCAGGGTTTTTGACTCTACTGCATTTTAGAATAGAATAAGTCCATGAAACATTTGTCTGTAATAATATCCACATAGTGGGTGTGGTAGGGTAGGTGGGCGGGCGGGCAGGCAGGCGGGCAGACTGATTAGCCAGGTTATTTTTGCATTAGGTGCAGCACATTACTTTCTCCAATAATTCCATTGACTTTTACCCACATCTGCTTCTGTAAGGATCCCTCATCAGTCCCTTGCAAGTCAAAAAACCCACCTGCTCGATGAGGTTTACAGATTTTCCAGCCAAATAAGTAGTTGTTCCAGGCATATGATAATCCTCATCCATCCCATGACACTTTTCCTTCTCCTCACAAACAACCTTTTATGTCCAAGTCTTCCCTGTCTACTCACTGACACAGACACCATGCAGTTGGCTCACACTGCCACTGTACTTTTCTAGTAAACCTGTCCGTTATTTAGTTGCAAACATGGGTCTGCCATGCTTGTCTCCATCTATGCGTGTGTGTGTGTGTGTGTGTGTGTGTGTGTGTGTTTGTGTGGGGGCACTCATTCAGTCCCAATCTCTACCCGTTTCCCTCCACCCCTGCCAGTGGCCTATAGCAGCAATCACTCATCCTTCAAACCCAGTGAGTGATGCGCCTCACCTCGCACACATCTTCCTCCTGAGCCACCGCATTTTATTAACTGTCAAGTGGCCATATGGCTTAGTGCTGTGTGGAGAGCTCTCAGAGCGTGGAGGTAGCTGCATGCACTGAGCCTCCTACACAGTCTTCCATTTAGATTCCATTATGATAGCAGACCAGGGAGGAGAGGATGAAACCCTGATTGATCACTGGGGAGAGGCGGGTCCTCACTGAGGAATGGATGGAGAGCTCGAAAGAGAAGGGGCATTGGGGTGTTCGAACGTTTTTATGGTTTAGGTTGTACTTCGTACTAATTTGAGATTGACTGGATTAGGATTAATTGAGACTACCGAAAATGCGTACAATAAACTACTTACGTCCGTACACATATTAACAAAATTATGTTAAATGTAGCTCCCCGTTTTATGTTTTCCTTGTTAAGATAGAAATTGTCAATGGTGTGTGTGGGTGTGCGCGCAATCATGTGTTATGAAAATTAAGTTAACTGTTATAAATAGCATAAGAATCCTATTAAACTTCCCTGGTCCTGAGATGTCTTCTGAGAGCAAAAGGCTTACTCCCAGAGGCAAATGTGAATGTGCAAAAAGTCTTGATGTCAAGTCCTCTAATTAGTCTGTTTGCCAGTGAACTGTAGCCTTATCAGCTAAATTGTCTTACCAATGAGTTAAATAAATTAAATCGAAAACTTGAAAGCTGTTAAGTCATGACTTTCCCCAGCTTTCAAACGCATCTCCACTTAACCAATACTGAGAGATCCAAACAAAGTTTTTGCAGACTTTAAAGCATTTACATTTCTTTAAATTGGATTATTGTTTCCGAAAAAACTTTTTCTATGCACATGAATATTTAAGTACTGTTGTTTACTTTATATCCTTCACAAACAATGTTGTCATATAGACACCTACTGTTTGTACCAGTATTTTATGTTGACGGTAGACGGTTTTACGGCTTTGTCATTAAAATACTGAAAAGATGTGTCTGACATAGTTTAATACAAATACACACTGTACCAGGTTATTCAGATGTGTTGTCAAATTATTCCAGGCCGATTGCACAAAGCAGTTCACATTTTACTAATCGGTCGTCATTATCTACAGAAACTGTGTAAAGTACAACGTTACAAAGAAACTATACTCACGTTACTGTTGGATCAAGGTCAAGTTAGAGATTTGATTTTATCTCTACTTCGCAGTTCTTTTTTTCTCGTCCTTTCTCCAAGCCCCTTGCAATCCTTTAACGCCTTTTATAATCCCCTGATCGTCCCGCTCTTCTTTCTGTCCCTCCCTTTCAGACTTGTCCCTTGGGAACTCTTCAACAGAATTGTACTGCTTTGGAATGGTCTGTAGTTTTTTTTCTTCGGAGTTTACTAAATGTTTGTATCTTACAATATAAAGGGCATTCCAGACACATGCTTCTTCTTCTTCTCAAAATGTCCATTGCTCAGGTCTCGTATGTGTGTGTGTGTGTGTGTGTGTGTGTGTGTGTGTGTGTGTGTGTGTGTGTGTGTGTGTGTGTGTGTGTGTGTGTGTGTGTGTTTTATTCAAACATTTCATACCAGAATAATAATGCATGTGCTTGACTGATTAACAGGTACCTCACCTGGTGTTTTTTAGTCATGTCCAGTTTTACTCCAGTCTGTCTGCATGCCAGACCACAAACAAAGAAAATAGATGGGTGCGTGCAGCCTCGGCTTTGTGTTAGGGCTGAAACATCGCGTCTGTGTCAAGGAAAGCTGGAGGCCTTTCTTCTCCAGCCAAACGGTAGATTCACTCAGCTCTGAGTGCACCAACAGTCTATTGAATAGAGAATAGCTTGAAAGTTGTGAATCACTGCAATACAATTGAAAGACACCGCTTTGATGTGCTGGAGTATTGTTTAGACACCGCCATACACAATTCAAAAGACCTACAAGAATGTGTTGATTATCAATAATGTTACGTTTGTTACAGGTGCATATGCATCCATTATTAATTGTTTGTTCATCTTTCAGTGCAACCTGTCAGCTCTGTACATCCCAGAGTGCTAAATAATTCTACAGTGCAAAAGTATTTTCATATAGTATGCAGTGGCCGCTTCAATATTGACACTGAAAATAATGTAGTGGATCATTTGTGAGATGATACAAATAGTAAGATCATCTAAGTGAGTACAACACACAATAGTGGACACAGTGCCACTAAAATGAAGTACTTGTAGTACAGCAGTGGGAACTGGCGCTTTTAACTTCAAATTGTGTGATTCTCAACAAAATAACCTTTTGGATCAGGAAGGGTCCCAGGTGGTGTTATTATTGGTTAAAAAAACTAACTCAGACGCATTTCCTTAGAGGTTTAGACACACCCTTTGATGATATCAGCAAGCAGAGCATGGTAACAGATGTACAATTGTTTCATCATTGATTAGAAATGAATACCACAGCTATCCCAACAGGATGGTATCCCTATGCTAGGTGGCTGAAGTCCCTCAGATTTAAATGAACTGTTAAAACTGGATTTTTATATTTAAAAAACAAATTATATTTAGAAAAACATTATGTGCTTAAATGGGATATATGTTCTATGTTGCATCAAATGTGGCACTAAATCACAATATAAGGAGAAACCAAACATATGGGATGACAAGTCTAATTAGTGCCTTCTTTGATGTATGGAGTTTCTTCATACTCATGTGCTCTGATCTTGATTTTCCAGTCATGCATATTTGAGTTCTGCCTGTTTTATTTGAAAGTATCATATTTTACATTTGCATTGAATGATTTCTGAATTAAATGGGAGTATCCGAATACCCAAGCCACAAAGTCTACTTTGCCTGCCCTTGTACCAACACCAGTTTTCCTGCACTCTGCATTCAGAACTTCAGACATAACTCTACTTATCTCTGTCAATTAAGATTTAAGATAAACAAATTAAAAAAAGTTGCATTTATTTCTTTATTTAGCTTTTCTTGTCAATTTAATATCAGGAAATTCCCATTTTGACGGAATTGTCAATAAATTAACCTGTATCTAGGGGGTACAATAATGTACTTGTCTTAGGAATATGAAGTCAGCCAGTTGCATTCAGCTGTGTTTGGTCATGAAAGTTTAATTGAGTGATTTACCACACCTGAATACCTTTTCCTAAGTTGCCCCAGGGTTATTAATACTTTATCAACAGCAGACGCCTTGGCAAAACTCTTCTCCCTATCTCTGTCTTGCACTTGCACATGACTACTTCTCCTCTGTAACTCTCTGACACACACACACACACACACACACCCCCACACACACACACACACACACACACACACACACACACTCTCCGCTAGAGAACAAAATACTGAAATAGTTCTTATTCAATTTTGAGAGAACACAAAGCCACAGCAACACCAGTGTCACTGCAGTCCATTTGGTATAGTTTTTCATTCCCTTGTTGTCTTTGTTTCTCAGTATTGTGACACCCCTCCACTTAGATGTGGGCAAGATATGGGTTCTGCTGTAGGATCTAAACAAGGCTTGATATGGTCATAATGTTAAGGAATTCTGTCTATATAGCTCTCTGCCATCAGTGAGAGTTGTTCTTCTCTAATTGTGTCTATTTTAACTCCCTGGACCCCGTGATGCTGGCTAAAAGATAGTGGATTGCATTTCTTCTGGAATCTGTGTGTTTAGGAAAATGGTGTGTAAAGTGCCTGAAATATCAAATTTCACAACCTCACTCCAAGTTGTTTGAATGCAAGCTGTAACTTGTCCCACAAAGCTACAAAGTCTGAAAACACCCTGTCCACATATGCAGTTATGATAAGTTAGATGCAGAGACCACTGTGATGAAAGCAGAGCCTTTACACCAACCACACATGGATATTTTCTCTTTTCCCCTCTCATTCTACAGTACTATGCCAGATGAGAGGTGCATATACAAAGGTTAAGTGGGATTTATGGTAATACTGGCTACTAGAAGGCACTGCACTCAAAGAACAAAACTACCCTTTCTCTCTATATATTTTGTATCTTCTCAAAATCAAGCCAAGACATGTTTTTTGACCTTCAGGATTCACTTGTCTCCTGCCTTTCTAGATTCCCTGCACATTGTGGGTGCTCTACAATGAATTCACGTCTGACATTCTGTAGGTAGGCCGGGTCAGAAATAAGATATGTCAATATGTTTGAGACTCCGCATTTTGAGCGTGTAAGCCTGTTGTTTGACCTTACACTTAAAGTGTTTCTCCGTCACGTTTTTGCCTTTTAAAGAATGCCTTGGCTTTGAGCTTATTGAGAAAGAGTATGTGAGTGTTCAGAGAGTTTGTGATCTGCTTTGAAATCCAAATGGTAGTAATCACAACCCTTGTAAAGGCTTTTGTCCAACTCAAGGCAATCGCCCATCTAAAGGCCTATCTGCTTTTCCTCCCCTCATAGTAAGACCTGGCACCTCATAGTAAGACCTGGTGTTCTAAAGATTACTGCTCAATACAAATTTTACACAAGGCACAAAATATACCCCCAGGAATTTAATGTAGTCCCTGACTTCTGCAGAAAAGACAACATTATTGTATCTTCCAATATACGTATTACTTCACCAAAGTCACAGAAATTGCAGATAAGGTAGAGGGCCATTTTTGGAAAGTCAGAAATTGAAAGATGACTCAAATATGGGATTGACACAACTTTGAGTGCAGTGTAGTAGATGTTTGTCAAAGTCTGGTTGCCTCCATTTAGTGGTTGTTGGATCTCCTGTGTTGATATGGATGGCAAGAAGCAAAATGTTATATTCACAAAAACCTAATGAGAGTTTGTTATTGCTTATACACCTGCTCAAATTAAATCGAGCTGACCGTCCCTTTGTGACCCCTCACATGACGCCATTCTCCTCCCTGACATTGTAAATGGAAATTGACCTAACAACCAACATCACCTGTCCTGCTTTCTCTCAGATCATGCTTAGAAATTTAAGCACATGTATCCCCTATGCTCAAAACCCACCTTTTAAGCATTTATTCTGACCAAAAATATAGTTCAACTTCACTTATTTACCAAGTGGCCTTAGTTTCTCTGACTATTCTTCACTTAAGGTTCCGGATTTGTCCTCTATGTGCTTTCTCTGGGTCATTTCATCAGTAAACAATACGGCCTTGATGCTCAGTTGTACTTGCCAATAAGATATACGTCATACTCAACTGATGAACAATAAAGCCTTGAGGATGGCCTTAAAGACATTACATGGTGGTTTTCCC
Source organism: Galaxias rostratus (assembly GCA_036024795.1). Taxonomy (NCBI): domain Eukaryota; kingdom Metazoa; phylum Chordata; class Actinopteri; order Galaxiiformes; family Galaxiidae; genus Galaxias; species Galaxias rostratus. The sequence goes on along the minus strand of JAVQJS010008960.1, from coordinate 13,631 downwards.
TACATTGCTTCTACTGAATGCGAGCAACATTTTGGCCACTACAATACTACTGATTGCTTAACCACTGGATTTAGTCATGTATGGTCAGAAGCAATCCATAAATATCAGAGTGATTCTGATCTGACATATTAAGCTCAACTTAATTAGAGAAATGTACAATCTGTTTCTAACAGCTGAAGCATCATTAAAGCAAGACATATTTAGTTTAATTCAGACGACACATTTAGACACTGCAATTGACCATATTCCTGTTTTGGTATAAAGTTAATTTCCCGTTTTAGATAGCACCAAAACATTGCAGCAAACGCTTTTCTTTAGATCTTTGTGCTGGCTCCATCTGGATACATTGATTTTAAGATTATATTGATGATTTAAAAAGCGAGACATGTATTAACCCCCAAGTCATGTTACAGAATGTGTTACACGATTTATTATAAAAATTGCTTCCTTAGATTGTTTGGAAAACGTAAATGTTCCAGTGTCAACTAAGGCTGTATGGCTAGCTATATGTCAACATTTCTCAAAAAGCCTCGCCTGATCTTACAACAATGATTATTATAATTTGAATTAATATATACCAACAATTATTTACCCGCTCAAAAAAGGTCGTAAAATAAATTTCTGGAGATTACGGCTCACGGATTCAGCACCATGGACGGGGCAGGTGTAAAACCGCGCAACATTATACGAGCTGTCAAACTAACCTACACAATCCTATGACAATCGTTTAGTGACTAGTTTATTTCAAGTTGTGTTCGAAAGTGTATCATTCTACTTAGTCAGTATGGGGTGTCTAAACCAGCTTCGAATCATGCCCAGGAACGCGTCAAACCACGTCTTGATTGCCCCCTCCTTCCTCTCCTGCTACACGTCCCTGGAACCACCCCAGCCTCCAAATACTGGGATCACAACGACTAGACAAGAAGGGATCCGTTAAGCTTGCCCCGCTCCCTTTCAGTCATATTGTTGGGAGGCAAAAAACTTGTAGAGAGATAAATAACCTACTTTTTGTGTGTGAAGAAGATTTTCCGAACCTTTGAATACATAATATGGGCACGAAGACTGCGTTAGGGCATCGCTCATCTCGCGTACCAAGACCTCGCGGAAATCAATCGTGACGGATCCGTCTCCGCCTGCCTCCTCTTCAGGATTCTGCAGTTGATAAATAGGAACCTGCTCATTGCAATTTATTCTTTAAGCACTCTACCTACTTTGATTGTTGAAGGAGAAAGATCAACTGTCTGAAGCATCTTTTGGATTCAGAAAGGGACAAGTTTGATACAAGGAGCATACAATGACAGCAACCAAGGAGCAACCGAACCTGAGACCAAACCCGCAGCAGCAGCAAGATGAGGTGGGCATTCAACATTGATTATGCCGTTGAATCTACATATTAACATGCTAATGTATTACTTAATAATATAGCTTGTTGGATATCTTTCGTCCGGAACCATTAAGGTTTTGTCTCAATTTCTAGACTTTAAGTTATCTACTTAAAATTGGCATGCATTCCAAAGGCAGTGCCATGCTTGAGTTTTTACAGATGCATTCACACAGCCTTGAACATTGATTTGATGAATTGCATTATAGGAACATGAAATATGCAGTCACGTGAGGAAAGTAATCTCGCGCTCCTAAGAATTTTCCCGAGTTCTTTTTTAATGAACGGTGGGTTAATGTCCTCAGCCTCAATCTCCTTTCTTCCCACGCTTCCAAAAGAGAATAAAGAGTATTACACAACACGTTTTAGTAGTTCACTGCATTTGTCAAACAGTCAAACAATATAGTTTGCTTGTTCTGCAAGAATTGCGTTTTAGCTTTCAGTCTGAAGAATAATGAACGCCGTTTGGGGAATTAGTGTGAGGACTCATACAACTGTGCAAAACGGCCGGCGCTGCTTGAGATTGTATTCAATTGCTTTGTGTCAGCTGTCCACTGCTTTGAAAGGGAGCAGTGAAAGATAGCCGATGAAAAAGCCCTCACCTGATACATGGGCCGAGCCACAAATGTACTGCATCGGGGTCTTTCCACTCTTCATTTTGGGCACGTCGTGAAGCGGTCGGGGTTGAAGTCCTCTGTCATTGTGCGTGTACTGTAGTAGTTGATAGCCGGGGCCTCTAATGCAGTTTCTGTGACGATAAAGGTTATATTACCAGAATGTGCCTAAAATTCATATCCAATGTGTATGTTTGAGTACATCTATAGGAACAACGTGATCCCGCAAATAATGTGGATGGATATAACTTGAAAAACAAATCCAAGGATCGCAGAATAATTAAACCATCAAAGATTTTAACATAACCTGAATTTACTTTTAAAGTACTGTATATTCAAAAATAGCCGCGATTTTTCAAACCAGAGATTAATTAGCAGGTTTTGAATTTAATAAGCCATCTAATTACAGACCTGCCCATCACATTTGGGTACCTTGGCCTGTGGAATGGAAATTGAAATGTATTAAATATATATCAAGCAACACTCTTATGAAGATGGGGCTTTTAGGATATATTTATATTCATGAAAATTAAATTTAATTCAAACTCATATACATTTACAAGTCATAAAAAATGTGGCAACAATGTTCCAAAAACTAGGTACAGAATCGAAAAAGATTAGTGCTGACATCCTTTCACTGCTTTCTGATATTCAAACAAATGCTGATAGGTACAGAGTTATTGATTCGAGATCATAACTCTCCACCTAAAAGCTTGTTCCACTGTATTTCTGTTAATTACTTTTTGAAGACATGGCAGCCCTCATCTTTATAATGGTGCAATCTTGGATAAGTCAAGGGTCACTTTTGCGTGACTTATTTTGCGCTTCGGTAGTTGTACATAAGAATGGGCAAAAATACATCAGTGTGTTGGTCCACGTTAGAAAAACTTTTTTTTTTAACAAATGCAATGTTCTTAACGATGTTGCAGCTGTTAGCATTGCATAGTATGGTATTGGATAATCTTTTGACAGACTCTCCGGAAGATATGGGGCTTCACCAAAGTTTCAGGAGCTTAAAAGCTGTTTGAAGTGAAAGCTGAGCTCTGTGGTCAGGCCAGTGCCCTAGCATGGTGCCCCGTCCCCCTGGTTCTCTCTCAATACCTGTCCATACCCCTTATCCTACTTACAGATAAGGTTCTCCTCCGACCATACATTATTTTTGGTGTCTTTATTATCTTTAGCACATCTCTTTGATAAAACCAGAGCGCAAACAATAGTTATATTTTTCTGAAAGGCCAAATCCTGTCATATGACGTTGTACTGTTTTAAGACGTGTGATATGCTAACTGCCCATTAACACAGACACATGGAATGACCTCTGTGCATAACCCCTGGTTTGAAAGAGCCAGCAGGCCAGGCGTCTCCGTGGTTAATGGACTCCTTGGCCCGAGCTCAGGACAAAGACATAGATGCCTGTCCCATGGTGAGTAAGAGGAGAACTCACACCCAGACCCTGGTTTCCCTGGAGATCACCCTGACAGAGCGCAGGCAGCCGCAGCAGCAGATCCTTTTGCCTCTAGGCTTGGGCAAAAAGGAGAGGGGACAATAGGGCCAAAACAAACGTAAAGGTAGAGAAAATATAAACAGAAAGAGTTAGAAATGAAAGAGGGAAGGTGGAGGGTATGATAGTGTGAAAGAGGAGACACATAGATGAGTGAAGGGAGGGGGGGTAGACAAGGAAGGAGAAGGGTTCACACGATTGATGGGAATGTGAGATGACATGAGAAGAGGTGAATAACTGGTGAGAGGACGGCGAAATGAGGACATAAACGACAGGAAAAGTAGAAAAAGAGAAGGAGAGAAAGGCTGTAAGTAAGAAGCGAGGCGAGCCACAATGATAAGAGAACACTGGATGTAAATTTGGTTTGCTGTGAGGAAGATTGCATAAAATCAAAATAGAAATGTATTTAATGAAAAAAACATCAAATGAATAAGTAAATGTAGTTTTCACTCAAAATGTGTGGCCACACATAGCAAAGTAGCGGTGTCAATGACAAAATGCTATGACAATTAACAAGGTTTGTTGTTGTCCAAACATTTTACTAACAGGGCTCTTGTTTGGTTGTTTTCAGTCTAACTGGCCTTAGTTTCAAGTCTTTTGGAGTAACAAGACTTTGACATATGCTTCTGTCATGTTGGGAGAGATGTGTCTATAAGGTTTTACTCATCAGATCTCAGCTTAGAGTAAATAAGATGCACCTACACAGATCTGAAGACGGTTTATGCGTTATTAAGGAGGCATGCTTGGAAGTGTTTGCAATGATGGTCACTATAAACACGAGACAACAAACACACTAATGTAATGTAATATACGAAAAGCCCATGTCAAATTTCGTATGGGACACTTTCTTCTGTTAGCTCTTCTCTTGATTTGTTTTGTGTTTTCAAGATCAGCTGGTTCCATTCTGTATTATTTTTTTGTTTAGCCTGCTGTAACTGGTAAGCGTTTTCTTTTAGCACCAATCTTCTCAATTCAAATGGTTGTGAATTAAATACCGTAATGAAAAAGTCCTGATGACTATGTCGGTTTGATGACGTTATTTCTGCCTAAGAATGTCTTAAGTTAGGACATAAGTGACATGAGGGGATGCTGTATTGGAACGCCAGTTGGGATGTTCATCATCAGTGTTCCGATAAAGTCAGAGTGTCTAGGCAAACAGATATTTTCTGCACTTTCAGGTTTTCTTAATGGTTCAGGGCTGTCTGGGATCGATTAGGTCCCAGCAGTAGATAATCAAAGCTTCATCTGAAAGGGCAGAGCTATTGACAGCCCTCTGCTGATGAAAGCAACCAGCGTGTGTGTGTGTGTGTTTGGTTGTTTAAGTCTCAGTCCCGTCAGGTCACTGGGCTTACACTGCCAATGCCAGGCCTGTTAGGTTTTGCTTCTTCTTTTTCGTCTTCTTGATAAAAAGCATTTTTGAACCTCGGGGAAATGTCTTATCCGTATCCTGGAGCATCATTTTACTAGGAAAGTAGTCAGCTGTGTCTAATTGCATTCAGTTGAATTTGACTGCAGGAGGAAGAGAAAAGGTTTTGCAACCACGGCGTAACTTAAACCCAATCACATTTTAATGTAAACCAAAGAAATCACTCAGATATTTAAAGCTGACTCATTTAATTAGTTTATGGTCCCAGCTTTCCACATACTGTCGGTGGCCTGGGCTACACACACACAGTGTCACATTCTATACATTGCTAATACATTGAATACATTGTTTTGAATTTGGCTAAATATGAAGTGACAAAGGCATCTTATATGAGATTGTGAGTCAATGTACTTTGTGAATTGTCCTGTTTTAACACAGTTAATGCTTAACCAAATCACTGTAAATGTTCTTTTCTTTTGGAAAAGTCCTGTTTTTACACAGAATATGCTAAACAGAATCAATGTAAAGGTTCCATACAGACCAATGATCAATCAACGTGTACGTCATATTATAAATCACAGCAGTGAATGACTTCTGAGCTGAGTTTGTGAGTTACATTTTCTTTAGTAATACGTACATATCAAGATGACCAAACATAACTCAGCAATAGTTTGATCAGAATAATGTACAATTTCAATTGTAACTGTTATTGTCAAATTGCCGATGCATTTCTTTACACAATAGATCACATATACAGTTTTTTGTGATTGTTTCCATCAGACATGCATGCTTGGTTAGTCAATTGTGTCTACCTTTTCAGAGCAGCTAGCCGATGCAACGTAACCATGGCTTGACTGAAACACTCCTACATCGTGTTTAGCCCTCATAATGCCATGCATTAAGCCGGCCTCTGATTTATTATTTGTTTCACAGCAGAGCTTAAGCTACAGAAGGGTGATATTACACATAAATGGGACACTATCTGACACCAGCTACTCTACGTGGAATATTGATTATGCGGTTTGCATAACAAACAGATCAGTGCAATAATGCAATTCTTAGTTGTGTGTTAATTTACACCAATAATAAAATAATATAATAGACATGATAATTTTTGTAGTTATTCTCTACTGTGTAAGCATTTAAACACAGAGAGCGAAGAAAGCACTTCCCTTTGTCTTCTGATAGACGGCTCATGACGCAAGGTCTGTTTGTGTGTGGTCCTCTGGTGATTAGTGTGTTTGTTTTCAGTATACATGCAGACCTCAAGTGTGTTCTGAGTGCTCAATGCTAATTGGAGGCATCAAGCCCCAACTGCTCCTTCCAGAGATGCCCTAATGGGGTAAAAGTGTGAATATGAATGAGAAAATGCACAGTGCAACACGGTTATACTGCAGTGAGGCGGCAATGTGAATGTAAAATATATAATATTATATTCTCTGTCAAATACAGAGTAACACGCTTTATGGATGGAGAAATGTCGATAATTCATGCTGGTTGCCCTTGAAATAGAACTTGTAACTAGAAAATTGCTCTGATAGGATGTTACATGTTAACTGTGGGTTGTTTTCATGTACATTTTGTGTACATCAAACATAGCAGAGTCCTTAAACGCTCAAATTAAGCCAACTGGTTTTGTCATTAGGAGTTTGGTCACTCTTGAATGAATAGTTCCCCAAAACGGGTGTATAGTACATTGTAACTCAATGGGTTTTGTCATGGATCAATCCCAAACTTAACCTAAAACACAGTAGAATAGGATTGTCCAAAGCTCGAGCAAAAAGTGCCTGTTAGGCAGCATGAATGGAAAACAATGTGTGTGGTTGATCAAGGCTAGAGTCAATGGCTGTTTCTAAATACACAGGACACAATGCTATGATATCCATTATGCCGTACTCACGCACAAAAAGCAGTATTTGGGATGGATTTGGGTTGAGGACAGATATGCCATTAGGACTTTCAAGTGGACTCCCTCCATACCAGATGTTTCCCTATGTGTGTTTGGTCTCTCGGCGTGGTCAGATCATCAAAAACAAGAAATATCCTACACAACTCCAACTGCTACTACTACTACTACTCAGTCAGTTGAATAATAACTTAAACATCAAAACATTTGTGTGGTCCAGTTTCTGTAAATTATGTTAGATGTAAAGTGGTTCCATCTTCGAGACAGAGCGGCGCTGACACTGTCTTTCAGGGCAAAGTTGTGATCACGAAATGGCGACCAAATGTGGTCCAAGTCGTTTTCAAAACCTGGATGTTGTCATCCCCATCCTCTTGTGTGCTTTGGTCTATGTGCTGGCCTTCAGTGATATTTGACTGTCTTTACATTGACATGTTTTTTTTTCTCCTTGTCAACTGACACACAAGGTCAGGATCGAGGTGGGCTGGAGTTTACTGAGCTATAAATAGTCTGACTGCTCTGACAGTCGAATTGTTACTCATTTCCTCACCGCACACACACGCACGCACGCACACATACCCACACATGCACGTGCACACACTAAAGCCAGTAAGAAAGCCTATTAGTATGAGTTCATGGAGATAGCATTGCACCCCCTCAAAATTTGCATGCTAATGACACGGAATGTCGCTCTTCCTCTCGTTTAATTTCTGTCCTCATTAAGTGCTTAAGACATTCGTTGTTATCTGTATGTAGTATACGTGCATTTGGATAGGTTATTCAAATTGATTTCATTCAAATTATGTGATTAGTGTGAATACCTTTGAATGGGTGTGGCAGAGCTGTGCAGCATCCTGAGTGGTAGCATTATGCCTCGTATTAGTTAGCGTTATTAGGACTGATGGTCCCTAGAATTGTTATTGGTAGTGTATTGTTTAGCTTGTTGGTGATTAAAATGAACGTTTGTGAAGGGATTTTAAGGGTAGTGACGGCAGGTACTGGGTGTTATGTGGAAAGTACCAGAAGCGTTGAAGATGGTTGTGCCGTTATCCATTTGAGCTCTACAGTACTTTCCTGTCAACACTTTGTCACATTTCTGATGCTTTACAGCACTTTAAGTAGCATATTGATTTCAGGCTCAATAACATTCCATCTGGGAAGACTGGTGTCTTGTTTGTCAGCTGACACACTTCTTTAGTCTGCTCGTGCACTTTTAGGCCACACATACTACCTGCTCAATCATTCCTTTAACAACCGAAGAAAGCTGATTCAAAGAGTCCATGACATGAAGATATTTTGTAATGTTCACTAATTTAAACATACATACAATACACATTTACTGGTTGTTTAATTTTTACTTTCAGACTCATTTTTGGATATAACGCAAATGTTTAATATAATTTAAAGTTTATCGACTTTTTGGCTCAAATGTTAGTTAAATGGCATGTAACAACAATCTTTAGACTTGTGACTCAGTACACAATGATGCGGTAATGCATCATTCCAGATATGAATAATTGTGAATGCGTTGAACTGTGTTCTACCCCTCTCTACTACTTTGCCCTCTATATTTCCTTTACTTTGTTTTCCAGTACCAGGGCAGAGGCTTGGCTCCGCCTGCTTGTCACATATTTATTTATGGCTCTCAGCGTCTCAGTGTAACACAGAATAACACCCTGATGCGAACTTAAAGAACACATTTGGAAGATGAACGACAGACTTTGACAGGAAAATCAAAGGCGAAAAATGAGAGACGGTGGTGTTTAGGGGGATGGGTTGGAGGAGAGAGCCACATTACTTTTATGATTCTGTTGTTTTGAAGGGGGTCAGATATAAACAAAAAAAAAATCTGTCTAGACAGGAGAATGTAAAGTCAGTTGGGCATGGTTACCAGTTACTAACTGGCTTTATTAACTTCCTTTCTTTCGATTTTCTTTTCCACGCCTCAGGGTAAATATGTTTCTCCACAATATTAGGCTGCTCGGGCAAGACGGAAAAAGTGGAAAAGAGTGAAAGTGATTAGTTGAGCTTAGGAAATGAGAACAAGTTGGCCTTGGTCTGCCCTCTAACACAAGGCCCTCACAGACCCCCAGGGGTTACCCTCTGGGCTGGTGTGGGTGGGGGTGTGTCCTGGCTCTCAGTGGTCCTGCCACCGTTCCATAATTCTTGTAATGGAGAGGCTCCATGGGCCACAACTCTCTGGCGGCTCTATCTGGCCTCATAATTGAGTTAATAAATTAAGGATGATGATTTCAAAAACGGCTAAGTAGGAAATTAGAGAGAGAGAGAGAATGATAAAGAGAAAGAGAGAGTGAGGGTTAGTGAAAGAGAAAGAAAGAAAAAAAGTGCTGAGAAAAAGAAGCTCATGCATGAAGGCACTTTTGGCAATTTAGAGCCTGCTGTCAGCGTTCAAGGACAAGGCTGCCTTTTGTGGTATTAATGAAACGAGCGGCGACCCCGGACCTGATAATAGATCAGCGCAGTGTGTTACTGCACATGCTCACTGGGAGTCGGAGAGAGACAGACACACACACAGCTACTACTGCTCCCAAAGGCCCTGGGTCCGGGTTGAGAGGTTGGGTTGGAAGCTGACAGAAATGTGCAGAAGGCCGTTTTCAGAGAGACCGCAGTTCTGAAAGGCCATCATTTCAGTTCTTCTTCCCTCTGGCCGTCACAGTATATAAGTGGGTCGTTGGACCTGTAATCCCTATCTTGCGCCTGCAGTGTGTTGTGGGTATTAATTGGGGCCAGGCATTGGCGAGAGGGAGGCTGCGTACAGGGGTGCTTACTTCACCTTATCAGACCCGGCAGTTGTGGCGCACAGCCCACTCTGAGAGCCTGTAATACCAGGACAACCCAACCCACCTACTTTTGACTGGCCTTTTCCTGGGTGTGGCCTGTAGAGACCACATTTCACCATTTGCCAGCTCAATCTATGGGTGCATGATGTGCTCTTTTGGAAACACATCGACCCATTTACCTACTAAACTTTTGTTGGTTGATGTTGAGTTATGGATATAGATGTTGCCTATATGTAAAGATATTGTCGCTGCAACATTGAAAATGTGGTGCTGTGGCCCTTTCCAACCACTTTTGCTGAGGGACCAGTTAGAGGAGGGGGGAGACAACAGAGTCAGTCAGCATTGCTAATACCTGCACACCCCTAAAAAAATAATTATGAATAATTTAGTCGTTTTTTTAGTTGATCCTGCTTTTCAGTTCACTGAGACAATCTGAGTAGCATGGGAGAGCCCCCCTTTTGTAGTGCTGTACTTAGTCATTTATTTACCCAAACAATTACTGATACAAGGGTTCCATCATACTCCTATAGAAAATTTACAAAAGGATACAAGAAAAAAAAAGTTAACAATGTCTACACGTTAATCAAGTTAGCATGTTTTGTTTTTTTTACTTTTTTAAAAAATGTTTTAGTACACCAGCTGAATCATCCATTGCATTGTAAGAACATCAGAAATAATATTTCATTGTCAGCCCTGCCACTCCACTAATCTCAGCATTATCCATCCATCCATCTATTATCAGAACCGCTTATCCTATGCAGGGTCACGGGGAGCTGGAGCCTATCCCAGCTGACTTCGGGCGAGAGGCAGGGTACACCCTGGACAGATCGCCAGTCCATCGCAGGGCTAACACACACACATTCACACCTACGGACAATTTAGAGTTACCAATTTACCTGCATGTTTTTGGAATGTGGGAGGAAACCGGAGTACCCGGAGGAAACCCACGCTAACACGGGGAGAACATGCAAACTCCACACAGAAAGGCCCTCAGGCGGGATTCAAACTCAGGACCTTCTTACTGTGAGGCAACAGTGCTAACCACTGCGCCACCGTGCCGCCCACAAATATATATTATATGATTAATTTAATTACCATGAAAAAACGTAACGTTACGTGTCATAGTCCCTGCTCTCGCTTTGGAAGCAGTGGCACTAAGTGGTGCTGCTAACTGCATCATACTGTTTAGCTAGACTGCTTTGCATAGGCTAGTTATGGTTAACATCAGGCATAGCCTTCTATTGTGACTGCATAACATCAATGTTAGATGAATTTACATACCTGTGAAATCTCTCTCGCCTTGAATTTCAATGGGGTCAAAAAAACAATAAAAAAAATAATAATTCAAAAATATAACATGTATACCAATAAAAAATGTATGTAAGCTCAATGGACTGCAATGTCCAAGACATATGGGCACTGGAAAGAAATCTAATGGATCACATCTACGGTAGTTGATAAGGTGACAAAAAAGGCCTAATAAGAATAATGGTAACAAAATGAATTTTTTATATCTGACAATGCATCACATAATTAAACTTGACATATAATGTGAAGGCTGGTTACTGTTCCCTTACAGACAAGGTGTGTATACCCTACAGCAAAAAATATATAAATAAGCTGGAATTTAAGAAACACAGAAACCCAATAAATTTTTTAAAGTAAATGAATGATCAAAGGCTTCTTTGTTTGATTATTTCACCTCCACACACTCGTCCGTTCTCCACAGCAGCGAATTAAGGAACTCAGTCACCGCATTCACCAATGCTGCCCACATGAACTCCCTGGTCTAATGCTGCTGCTCCCAGAATCACCATGTGCCCACATTGCTCTGCCGTCTCAGTGGACGTCAACTGTACACAAAGCCTGTGATCTGTGCGGACCTGTACACCACAGCCCTCCTTAGTAGATGGAAGGTCTAGCTTTGATGAACATATATGTATCTTGTCGGAATGTGTGTGTGTGTAATGTATGTGTTTGTGTGTGTATGTGTGTGTGTATAGGTGTGTGTTTGTGTGTGTGCGTGCGTGCGTGCGTGTGTGTGTGTGTTTGTGTGTGTGTGTGTGTGTGTGTGTGCGTGTGTGTGTGTGTGTGTGAGTGAATGGAAAATACACTTTAAAAAAATCTAATGCACACCTTTATATATTGTTAGTGACATGAGAGTGGTCTCTGATGGCTTTTCCAGTCAAGGGTAAGGACTTCTGGTGTGAAACGGTCGCTGACTGCTGAGACAGAGGTTAAGTGTTTGTAGAGGCTGGACATATTTCCCCCAGGGGCCACTAAAGGTCAAAGATAAAATCAACGGGAAGGAGAGGAGCAAAAGGAGCAAGATGTACAGTACACAAGATAACATATGTCACTGTTAATATGTGTGTGTGTGTGTGTGTGTGTGCCTCATTCAGTCAGTCAGTCAGTCAGTCAGTTAGTCAGTCTGTTTGTCTGTCTGTCTGTCTGTATACAGCAGAACAATGCATAGAAATGTATGCTCTCACTTTGTTTCGCCTCTGAATGTCTGACTGTCTCCATGTCTGGCTGTCTGTCTGCCTTTCCAGCACCGTTCTAGTGACTCCTATGGGATATACCATACTAGTCCGGTCCAGCCCAGCCTGATCCGTCCTGTAGTACTGTGGTCACAGCAGGACGTCTGTAAGTGGTTGAAGAAGCACTGCCCACACAACTACCTAACCTTTGTCGAGTCTTTCTCACAGCACGCAATCACAGGTACAGTGAATACTCTACTTTAGGTGACCTTGAAGATGCCCTCAAATGTAATATATTATTATTATTCCAAATAAATCACATTTCATTTCAATAAAAATGCAGCAGTGATGGTATATGCAGAGTTGTCAATGGAAAATATAAAAAAAGTGTTTAATGATGTATACATTAATGAGTTACAATGTGTGGTTTGGAGATAACCTGTGGTGTTTCCCACTGTTGTCCTTAGGCAGAGCTCTGCTGCGTCTGAATGGGGAGAAGCTGGAGAGGATGGGACTGGTCCAGGAGACTCTGAGACAGGAGCTCCTACGGCAAGTACTGCAGCTGCAGGTGCAGGAGGAAGGACGCAACCTGCAGCTACTCAGCAGAGGTGCGCTGAGTGTGTGTGTGTGCGTGTGTGTGTGTGTGTTCGTGTGTGTGTGTGTGTGTGTGTGTGTTGCAGTGTGTGTGCTTTGGTTTGTGGTCCTGTTTTTTATTCAGTTGATTTTGTAATATTTTATGCCTGTGTAGTGTACAAAAGAGGTATTGATTTTAGGGATAGTAAAATACAACCTGTTTTCATAGGTTCTTTTGGAAATCTGTCGTAGTCCAACCATCTACTCTTCCCTGGATGAAATTGTTGTAATCATTTAGAAGGACATTTGGCTGTCTGCAGAAAAATAAACCTCCACGTGATGCAAAAAAAGCCACATAAAAACAAGGTCTTCAATCAGATGGAAATCGTAAAGAGAGGACAAGAAACCCCAGGAATTACTGTTCGAACTTTTTATGGTGCTCTTTTGTTGTTACAGCTTGATAAATTTGTGGACAAAACCTTGATCAAGCAACACTCGACGTATTGTTTATTATGTGAAGAATACAGCAAACAGTCAAGTTCATTGGAAGTTGATGGGATTCTTTCCCCATTACAAAGTGGCAAATCATTTAAAAGGATATATTTGAATGGATGTGAAAGCATGATGAGAATCAAATTGGGTTGCCTATTTTATGATAATAAGGGCAGCACGGTGGCGCAGTGGTTAGTGCTGTTGCCTCACAGTAAGAAGGTCCTGGGTTCGATTCCCGCTTAAGGGCCTTTCTGTGTGGGGTTTGCATGTTCTCCCCGTGTTAGCGTGGGTTTCCTCCGGGTACTCCGGTTTCCTCCCACAGTCCAAAAACATGCAGGTTAATTGGTTACTCTAAATTGTCCATAGGTGTGAATGTGTGTTTGAATGGTTGTATGTCTCTGTGTTAGCCCTGCGATGGATTGGCGATCTGTCCAGGGTGTACCCCGCCTCTCGCCCGAAGATAGCTGGGACAGGCTCCAGCCCCCTGTGACCCTGCATAGATTCTGATAATGGATGGATG
>JAVQJS010008938.1:0-10016 GCA_036024795.1 Galaxias rostratus | reverse complement strand
GTGTGTGTGTGTGTGTGTGTGTGTGTGTGTGTGTGTGTGTGTGTGTGTGTGTGTGTGTGTGTGTGTGTGTGTGTGTGTGTGTGTGTGTGTGTCGTGCTCTGGGCTATTCCATCATTGGGTACGACATATTTTTTTGCCTCTCATTTTGAGCATGTCTTGTTCCCAACACTGCTGTAACCTAAGCAGGGCCGAGGCTACAGTGAGCCTGAGGTTAAGGTTTCGTGGAGAGGATAGCATTTCAGAGCTGTTTTATCGGAGGCCTGTCATAGGATGGGGCCGGGTTACTGGAACAGGAGCTGGAGAATCTGTGAGAGCGCCGCGTTTCATTCCCCCTTTGTGGCGCCCCTGGGGAGACATCTGTCCGCCGGTCCAATCAGTACCTTGTCCTCTCGTTTCAACCCTGTGTCTCGGTCTCGGCTACTCCCCGGGTCGGGTTGTATTGATCTCCTACCAGCCGGTCATTGTTCTGTCCAGCTGGGTGGGCATGCTGTTGGCTTCTGCTAGAACCTTTAACCCCCTGGCGAGTGGGTGTTGTGTCTAAATTAGGCTTTCAACTCTGTAACCTAATTGAAGATTTATTGAAGAGCACTGACATGGGAAATACAAGTGGTCTTTTCGGAATTAGCAGGACCTTAACGACACAGTAGGAAGACACTGTAGGTGGTGTAGAAATAATATGGTGTCCTAGGCCGTACAAGAGAAAAAAAAAGAGTTTAAGCTGTCTGGTTTGGCTGGCAGGCCGGCCCCCGGTCCCATCAGCCGGGCCCATGTCACCTGAGCTCCTCGACCCCTAGGCTCCAGCCAGCTCTCCTGCAGGGTCATGTTTTATTCAGCGGCAAACGAGCGTTGGAAAGTAAGCTTCTGCTAGAACTCACCTGAGCATCGACTTGCCTGGAGTCCAAGAGGGAGTGCCCTTCCCCCGCCCCCCTGCAGTGTCAGAACACACCCGGCTCTAAAGAGGACAGTGACAGAAGGCCAGAGATTTGACATGTATTATTCAGGCTCGGGAGCAGGCAGATTCAATTATGCATGGTGGCGTATTATAAGATTCTCCTCAGCCATGTCCAGACCGGGCAGCCCTTCATTTGGCTGCTACAGGTAGTAATAACCAGAGCACAGTGTCCACTAGCAACCTAAATGCTCCAATCATTTGGACAGATATTGTGCAGTCCTTAACAAAAGAATATAGCCGAATATACAGTGGGGCTTGTCTATGTAATCCCGGCTTATGGTAAAAAAAAAAACAACAACAAAAAACAAATATACGATGTGAAGGATTTTTGATAATGTGTCTATGATTAAATGGCATGCACCAATCCATCCTCTTTAGCTTGGTGTATGTTTAACACTAGGCTAGTGTGTGTGTTTATGGTTACCATTCGCCTGGAACAAAAAAGGTTGAAATACCGTTTGTTTGAACTAAGCTGTCCTGGTCTGCCTACAGCCAGAAATGCGTCATACATGTGATATTTTACTCTCGTCATTTGCAGTTGGAATGCGAGGCTTTCCTTTTAATTTTGAAAGATAATTTTGTGAAAATAATCTATAAATTGTACTCTATAGTCTGCATTGAAAAGAAAATCTCCCAATATTAAATGTATTCCATGATTTAATGAGGTGGATCAATTAATAATTACTTTTTATTCATCAGTTGAAATGCCAACCGTTCAAGGTTCAGTGTGATTATGGAAATGAGAGTGGAAATGTCAGCCAGCCAGCTAGGTTGAAAATGGTTAGACACCGCCACTGAGCCATCTCTTAGCAACAGGCTGCTGGTAGCCTTATTCAGTGGGATCAGACCTAAACCATTAGACCTTGAGCCACAAGTGTCCACCATGTCCATGTTTAGCAAAGATGGCCATAGTCTCCATTTTTATTAAGAGTGCTCATGTGTTTAGCTTGCTCCTACATCTTATTTAGCTTGAGCCATAGAAGTCATGGTACGGGGAAAATGGATCCCCATGGGACAGTCGTGGCCTAGTGGGTAGCATGTCTACCTGGTGCCCAATAGGCCATTAACCCTAGCCCACCTGGGAGCACCACCGCCAGGGTGTCCTTGAGTAAGGCACTTAACTACAAAAGGCTCCAGGGGGACTGCCCCTGAAATTTCAATGTGAGTCGCTTTGGATTAAAGTGTCGTGCGTGCGTCCCTCAAATATATAACCTAGACAAATACTGATTTTTTATAATTATGTTAGTTGCAGATTGCAGATATTAAGACAGCCGGCCCACCTTGTTTTGGAAACAATGGTTCGTCTTTCAAAGTGGCTTCTTGCACCTCCACAATGGGCTAAGAGAGAGCTGATGGGATGGAGTCAACTTTAGAAGACTCAAAGGTAGATTTATGTCCCTTTTATGTTCTGCTCCCTCCCTGACTGTGATGGAGCTAGCGAGGTTGGGACATTAAATAGTGACTTGGCTCCAGTCCAGACAACAACATCTGTCTGGGTGTCAGACGGTGGAAAAAGATTAGGCCCCAAAGTGTGCTTGTTCCGAATCACCCCACTGCCTGTGCCGATGAATAGCTTTCAATATGGCTGCCCTGTGTCCAGTTAAAATATGGCTGTAATCAATAACAGAGGACACACAGACCACATTTATCAGAATTATCGTTTCAATTGTTTCCGAAAGCACAGACAAGCCAAGTAGCACACACACACACACACGGGTAGAAGATAGGCAAGTTTTAAAGGTTATTTTCCGCAAAAAATGTTTAGGTAACATGCAGATGTTTCAATTAGAGATGAAGCTCTTCAAAACGCAAGAATTCACCTGTCTTTTATCACGTTTTTATTGGAAGTTTTTCTTTTGTGATAGCCATCGACTTACTGATTGAGTTTATGAATATTACCTTTATTATATCACTGGCTTATAGGTCTGTGCAAAAGCCTTATTGGGTATCGTATTTTCTAAAGTACCGCTCCAGTAGCAAGCACTTTTCTTCCGAACCGGCGCGGCGAATCTAAATCTAATGCTAACCCAAACCTTTTGACTTGTCCGTTGAAGAGGTGAATTGTTTAGTGTTTTTTTTTTTTTGTTCTTTTTGCTGACAGACCACTTTCATCGAGTGCTGTGGCCCTGAGGGGATGGCTGAGATTACATTACAAGTGCTCTCTCTTGGTCCCTCACCTCCCCCTGGTCCACGGCATTGGGCTGTGCCGTCACAAAGGGTTTCAGCTTTCCCCGATGTCGAGGGATTTAGTTCAGCTTAACTCACGTCACACTTCCGGCCCGGTGTGTGTGACTTTGCTTTAGCCTGATCAAACACACACATGATGAGCGCGTGCGCGCGCACACACACACACACACACACACACACACACACACACACACACACACACACACACACACACACACACACACACGGCTAGATGGGACTACTTCAGAATTGTAGAATGAGGGTTTTAGTATCCCATGACATTTCACTTATCCTTTTATCTACTTTTGTAATGGTATATTGGTTGCCATCTGCTCGCTTTCTCCAATTTGCGAAGACCGCTTACCGTGTAAACACCGACCGTGACTTCACCAGAGGTCTCCCCCCCCCCCCTCCTGCCCGCGATTGTTAACGCCATTCTTTCTGGGTTCCGTGCTTTGCTTCCAGGAGCTGCTGGGTGTGCTTCGCCACGGACGAGGACGACCGCGCGGCGGAGTGGGTGCGTCCGTGCCGCTGCCGTGGCTCCACCAAGTGGGTGCACCAGTCGTGCCTGCAGCGCTGGGTGGACGAGAAGCAGCGCGGCAACAGCACGGCCCGCGTGGCCTGCCCCCAGTGCAACGCCGAGTACCTCATCGTCTTCCCCAAGCTGGGTACGATTCGCCGGGCGGGCGGGGGGATACGGGGGCGGGGGGGGGGAGGGAGCCGAGTCGGAGCTGCTCGCTGGGGGGGGGGGGGGGGGTGCGTGGAGGGGGTATAGGGGAGCGAGTCGGAGCTGCTCGCCAAAGGCTTTCAACAGATAAGGAGAGGGGGGGGGGCATGGAACAATAGACGTGGACTTTGCTTTGTGATTGTGCTTGTGGTGGCGTTCGTCGACTGCTCTCGTCTACGGAGGCCCTTCGCCTTAGGAGCGCGTGAAAGCTGCGGACGCGGAGGTTGACGAGGAGCGCTCCCCGAAAGATTGATGAAGCGTTGGGAGTCGGGGGCTGCCTCGGCCTCCCTTTTATTTCGTGAATTATCGCTCGTTCCCACCGCGGAAATGTCATGCGTCTTCCCTCCCCCCCTCCCTATCCGACAGTGCCATTACAGAGCCGTTTTCCCATGCAAATGGACTGCTCGAAGCGGTCCTTGGAGGGCAGTCAAATAGCTATTGCCTGCCTTAACGACTGCAGCACGGGAGCTTTGACTCAAGGCCGCCGAGTCGCAGGCGAAGGGGAAACGCAACCGGAGCAGCCGGGCCCGGACTCGGGGTGTGTTTGTTTACCCCCGGTGCCAGCGTGAGTCTCGTGGCCAGCCTCGTAAATACAGGAGGGCGCCCACGTATCATACCAGCGCCCAGCTCAAGGCTGACGACCCAACCGCTCGTTTAGAGCCCGGGGCCCATTGTAATTATCCCACTGCGTCAGAGTGACGGGGGCACGCATCGTGTCCAAATACAAAACTCAACCCTCCAGTAAACACCACCACCTTTGTTTGGCTTTGGAGTTTGTTTCTCCACCCTGCACTTGTCATTTTGCTCGGTGTCCTATGCGCAGTCCGCTGTTGTCGGGTTAGCCAATCTTCCCTCATTAAACAAATCCATTTTCCCCCTTGCCCATGTGGGAATCAATTACGGTGCGATGGTATCCTCCCAAGACTTATGAACGCGGTCTGGGACAAATCAAGACATGTTTTCTGCTCACTTTGTGTCCGTAGCCACCGACGTTCCTAGCAGACTAGAAATAAGTAGTGCCCGCGGGTCCACCATTTTACTTTGTCAATGTTGGCCTTGATTTTAAAGTGTAGTGCGTTCACTGGATGCCTATTTCATTGATTCCTAAATGGAACCCCTAACGCATGGAAAAATAACCCAATCTTCTTCTTTTTTTCATTCGCTTCCACGGTTTACCTATTTTGAAAGCTGTTGTGCTTTAGGTATTAACTCTTGGCTATACAGTTGTAAGTTGGGCTTAACTGCATATCTGCTGCTACTCACTGCTGCAGTTGTGACCAAGTAAACATTGAAATGTACTTTGGACCACTAAGTTTTAAACATAGTACATATTCAAAGCATGCTGTACCGTCTTTATCAGCAAACCACCCTGCCTGTGCGTTGATCTGAAATCGTGGCAGGTTTTAAAAATGAAAGGGATAGAGCACCGGACAAATAACAAACCCCTGCCTTTTTTTGGTAAATGAACACTCTATGACACTTTTTTCATTTTGTATTTAAGTCCCCAAAAATATTCATGCACAAAAAGCATGCTCCTAAATTTAAAAACGAAACCACAAAACAATTGAATAAAATAACGATAATAAATGTAACAAATATATCCACATTTGATATTGTAGCCTACAAGAATGGATGGTTTTTTTTGGGGTGTATTTATAGCGTGCCGGGCCGCGCTGTCCGTCACATTGGCGCTCGAAGCAAAGGGCTCGGCAGAACAACGAGGGCTGCGGAGGACGGGGGGATCACCACGCCGTTTCCCTACCCCATGCAGGTGTGCTGTATCCGAGGCTGCCCCCCCCCCCCCCCGTAGACCCAGCCCTACGGTTACACTCTGTGTTGCCTATTGATGGGAGCAGTTTTGACCGAGTGGAGAATTCGCCTAGTGCCAATATCACTTTCTCAATGTCACGGTCGCCCACTCCAGACAGGCTTTGAGTTACCTTCATGGCTGGCTCACTGAAACGATGTTATGCTCTTGTGTCCAGTTAATTTGTTTGTCAGGAAGTATTTGTACTGCTTTGCATAGTGGATGGTGTCATTGACCGTTCATAAATCCTTATTCGGACATTCGCTAGGCCATTTGCTAATCCCACCGGTGGACAAAGTTGATTCGTTTTGTGATTACATTATATTCCATTTCATTATATTTTAAGCGTTAAAATTAAAATAAATCCTTTTGCCAAACTACTTTTTTTTTGTCGATGTAAAGAAATTTTTAACACGTTTCCAGTGGCTCCAGTGTTTAGACCAACAATGTTTCCTGCTCCTTGCCACTTTCGCCAGCCTTAAACTGTGCCTAAGGTCAAGTGTTTACTGACCAGCTTATCTCCCCCTCCACGCTGTCCACTAGGCATGTTTGTGTTCCTTGTGCCTTGGACAGCGCATGCGGTTAAGCCAACAGCAATAAACCAGTGTGATGGATGAGGCGGCGGTGTATTTGGAAAGGGAAGCTCCTGTTGACTGACAGTCTCCATGGAGAACCCTTGGCTTGGGCTTTTGTCACTCAGCGTTTATGGAGGCTATTACAGAGCAGAACACAGTGCTTATGTTTCCTTTTCTCTTTTTTTGATTGAGCTGTGCATGATTTAGCAAGTATCTTGACTTGAAGTGTCTTCTGCTCAGTGGGAAGGGGGAGGAGGTGCGTGGGAATACAGAGGCCTTCAGCAGAAGGTTGACATTGAGTAGAGAGTGGGGGGGTGGGGACCCAGGAAGGCCACATTCGATTGGGTGTTTGACCCCCAGGTCTTTAGACTAGGGAGAGTGGGGGAGGCTGGGAGGAATCAAAGAAAGGCGGGGAAGAAGGGACAACCCGCGGTGTTTGAAAATGAGGCCTCGGGACCCCGAAGTCTGCCAAGGGGGATGACTCAGGGGATAAAAGAAGAGGGATGCAGGAAGCAGAGGGGAGTGGAAGCGAGGGAGGACAGAGTGCAGGTGAGTCACGGAGAGATGTGAGGACCAGTGAAAGGGCATGGAGTGGCAAATCATTAAAGGTAGCCAGCCAGCGTGGAATTGGTCTGTTTTGGAAGCCCCCAAAAAAAAGGATTGCCGCAACTCTCAGGTTCTCTTTGTATTCTCCAGTGAACACTGCAGAGCTGCGTGCTCCTGCCTAGACCTGAGAATTAGTGCTGCATAAGTGCCTTTTAAAGTGTGTTTAGAGGGGTGGCGGCATGTTCTGCTGTCTCATCGTTGCTGTCTTTTGTTGTTTTGCCTTTCAACAATCGCTCTGATGCTACCGACAACCTGACTTGCGTTCAACTTTTTGAAGTTGAATCACAAGCTCTCCGGAATGAAGGGATAATCTAACTGAGACGATGAACATAGTATTTATTGTAAATATTCTAGTGTGTAATTCAGTAGCTTTGGTCTGCCTACGGCGTTTGGGTAATATGTGCCGGTCATAGGTTGAGGTTAAAGTGCGGAAATGAGAGACTCTTCTCTCCCTCCCTCTCTTTTTTAATTATCTAAGTTATGGAATATTCCGCCAGCTGTTAAAATGAATTGCTCAGCTTTTTTAGTTGTGCCGTTGGTCGTTAAGGGCGACCTAGTAATGCTCAGGAAGGGTGGCAGCGGAAGAGGGTCCGGCACGGTCATCACAATATGGTAGATTATTGCACTCACGCGCTGCTGAATCAATGTGGCTGTCAAACCAACATGTTTTAAAGTGAATACCTGCAGTGTCAGTGGATCGTGATTGCAGCCTCTGCACTGCTCGCTTGCTGTTGAGACTTACGCTACTTTAGTAAGTGTAAGAGGAAGGCGTTCTTGATGCGGCTTCCAGTTGTAAATGTTGTGGTCTCGCTGACCTAAAACGTAAATGGCAACGCTCTTACTGTCTAAATAAACACTGGAGAGGAACGCTTGATCACTTAACCATAAAATATTTGACTCCATGAATGGCTGTGGTGAAACCCCATATGTCCTCACAGCTCAGCCTAAACGTAATGTTCAGATAACTGCCCAAAATGTGCGGACAGCTTGATTTTATTTATGAGTATATGCCTCATATCCACTGTCCCTTATTCGTCCAGAGAATAGGCATTCCCCTAGAAGAAAATGCGGTTTGATTGTGAACGCAGATTTTCCCCTGTAACATGACGTCATGTTTGTCCGTTCCCAATCCCTCGGCGTGCGTTGGTCCGTCGTATCACGGGAGAGACAGCCGAGCGAGCGGCCCACTTGCGGGTGCTCTGCAGACCGGGGTGCCATGGCAACGGTGCGAGCGGGTGCCGGCGACAGGGGCCACCTAATCCACTTGGCAGCAGACGACGCCACACCCACCCACTCCCCTGCTTCAATCAGGGGGTCTAATCTCAGCGTCGGACGGTCCAAAGGGTCAATCCCATTATGGTTTCCCCCCAGACCCCTGAAAGAAGCGATGAGTCAATGAAAAGCAGTAATCCCTCGATTGCGGAGTTTATCCGTGGTGGGACGTGGACGTTGTTCCTGGCTGTCTGCACAGGGCTCAGTGACTCAGCGCAGGCCGGTTCCAGCGTCCTGGCAACGGCCCTCGAGGGGCCTACTTCCTGGTCCCCCCCCCCCCCAGCCTCCACGTAGACAGAGTGGGGAGCCTGAGCTGCCTGACCGCCCCCCCACTTCGTCCCGCTAGGTTGGGTTTCGACCCGCTTCCCCTGGCCGCTGGCTCCTGGAGGGCCGCTGGCTAATAATAGCGTTTTAGACAGGCCCTGGTCTGGAGGGGGAAAATCAGGTTGCGTTCCCGTAAATACTGCATGATTTCCCCAGAGTGGCCCCGGAATGCAGGATGGGAGGGATATCTTCCCCGAAGCCATGCAAGGCCCTGTCGGGGAGCGTCATTGTTCGGGACAGCCCTGCCGTGGGGCGGCAGACGTGTCTAGAGTTGTGTCGGGGAGTTGCGGTAGCTACTCGGCGTAGGCGCTCGGCTTCAGTATAAGCCGTTCGGATATTTCAAGATTCTGGTCGCAACTCGTCAGAGAAGATTTTTTTAAAAGTAGTGCTGAGATTTAACGTCAGTTTGAATCAAAGCCCCAACAAAGCGCCATTCCTTAGGTACTCCTGGCTTAGCACGCTCTGCTAATGCAACGCCATTCCAAAGCAGTTTTCCCCCATTGTGATGGTCTTCTTCCATGCCGTATTAGTGTTAGTTTGTGTGTGTTTCGTCATTGCTGTTGACCAGGTCCGAGGCCATGCTGGCTTCTTAAGTCCCGAACCCCTGCCCTTCCCGCCGGTAGCGCAGCCGTCTCATGACCTCTGCTGGACAGACCGGACCACCCCTCTGAAGCACTCCGCTCCAGCCCAGCTTTGAAGTGCATCCCATCCGTAGGCTGCCTAGTGTGCTGGGGGAGGGCCGTTTGGCTAACGCGCGCTCCATTAATGGCGGTGTGTGTGTGTTTGGTGAACAACACGCCGAGCAGGTTCTAGCCGTCCCGTCACATAGCGTAGGCACGGCCGCGCGCGGTATGTGAGCTATGCGTCTCCTCCCTCTCCCCCGTCAGGTCCCGTGGTGTACATGCTGGACCTGGCCGACCGGCTCATCTCCAAGGCCTGCCCCTTCGCCGCCGCCGGCATCATGGTGGGCTCCATCTACTGGACGGCCGTCACCTACGGGGCCGTCACGGTCATGCAGGTCAGAACCGGCCCCCACACACACACACACACACGACACACACACACAGCTTGCTGTATCACAGGATCCCACTTATGCATCAGACTAGAACCATTTCAGACTGTGACCTAATGAGCCCGTGGGGTGTCTCTGCCAGGTGGTGGGCCATAAGGAGGGTCTGGACGTGATGGAGCGGGCCGACCCGCTCTTCCTCCTCATCGGCCTGCCCACCATCCCCGTCATGCTCATCCTGGGCAAGATGATCCGCTGGGAGGACTACGTGCTCCGGCTGTGGAGGAAGTACTCCAGCAAGCTGCAGATCCTCAACAGCGTCTTCCCCGGTGAGAGCGTGGCGCTCGTGGGCGTGTGCTGCTGCCGGGAGCCCGGTGCCTGCTCTGGAACCTCAGCGACATTTATGCGGACGTTTAAATATTTGTTAAAGCAAAAATTTGTTATCCGGAGGATAGAAAGCTGCTGTGTGTGTGTGTGTGTGTGTGTGTGTGTGTGTGTGTGTGTGTGTGTGTGTGTGTGTGTGTGTGTGTGTGTGTGTGTGTGTGTGTGTGTGTGTG
>JAVQJS010008905.1:0-14385 GCA_036024795.1 Galaxias rostratus | reverse complement strand
ACACACACACACACACACAAACACACATATGCACACACAGTCTGAAATATACACAGGGAAATTATTAGCTACTGTTCGCATAGGGTTAACGTTAAAATAGGAAATTACATAATCGCAATGCAACCATGTCAATATTTCAAAAGCATCTGCGTCACTGTTCACACAGGCACCTTAACTATAGCCTGGCTTATGTTTTCAAAACCACAGACAGCAAACCAAACACTGTTAGTATGTGTGCTTATCCCGAACAGCAGTGGCACTGTCACACTCCCCTCACACAGGCAGATTACCTGGTCTGAATCTCTGCAGGGGACTGGAGGTGGGAGAGAGAGTGAAGAGGGGGTCGGTTAGTGGCCTGCCCTACTGGAACCAAAAACCTCCTACGTCACCTGTCTGTTACTTTCAAGTTTATTCCCTGTGACCGAATCATTATAGGGGACATCATCCTCTTTTAACATTAAGAAACAGATTGAATCTGTTTGGTTAAATCACCGATCGCTCACCCGTGCGTCCGTCTCGGCCTCCCTGGTCGTGGTCTCCAGGGTCCCCTTGGCCGCGTCGATGCTCTCCTGGAAGGAGACGATCTGGTCGTAGAGCTGCTCCAGCTTGGCCTTCTTCTCCTCCTCCGTGCCCACCGACATGCTGTTGTACTGCTCCATCAGCAGCGCCATCACCTCCTCGTTCTGGGCCCGCATGGCCGTCTCACTGTCCCTGTGGTGGTCCTGGAGAAGGAGGAGGAGGAGGAGCAGTAGATGAGAGGGTAATCCACACATCTAAACTAGCAGGTCTCTCTAATAGCAGAACAGTCCTGGCTCCCCCATGCATCCACACGGCACGGATCGTCCGTGACGGGTCGTGGTGCTGGACGTACCTCCACCGAGTTGTAGGCCAGCTCCAGCTCCGACACCAGGTCCTCGATGTTCTCCGACCTCTGCTGCAGCTCCGAGATCCACTCGCTGAGCCGCTCCTGTTCCCCCAGACAGACAGACAGACAGACGCACCAGTCAGACCCTCTCCACGGGGAAGAGACCACTGCCCCGTTCCCTTCCGTGTCAGACCCTGCCGTGCCAGCAGTAGCAACCGTGCGTGAGTTTCCTTATCAGGGGCAAAGAGGACTGGACGCAGCTGGCTCTACTGACTACCCATGGAGTGAAGAGAGGCAGCCTTTCTCTAAGTCCATGTCGTTTGGAGTTATTACTCCCAGCCGTCCCACACAGATTTAGGTCATGTTGTTGTGGTCACTTTAGACCAATACCCCCCCCCCACCCCACCCCCCCGGGTCAGACCACCTTGCCAATCGAATGCCACAGGAGCTGTGCGTCTCCGTGTCTGTGTGTGTGTGTGTGTGTGTGTATGGGCGTGCGTGCGTTGGTGTGTTTTTACAAGGCGAGAACTTTAAGGACAACTGGTTCACTGGGTGCATGTCTTTCAAGCCATCTTTCTTTCTTTCCTCATCAACATCTCTGTCAAAGGAAATGTTTTTGCCAGGCTTCTTATTGCTTCGCATTTTCGTGCACAGCATTCCCTGACATTTCACTGCGACAATGAAGAAACAAGACGCTGACGAAGTTGTGAAAAGCGAGAAAAAAACTGCCGCACGTTCAAAACGAGCGTGAACAGAGCACATGTCAGAGCATGTCAGAGCCACAGTGGGCAACACCGGACCTTTCCATTGATCAAAGCGGCGCATGACATCATTGCTCCCGAATGTGTGCGGGGCGCGAGATTCCCCGTGTCGATGTAACAGATCTGCTTGTCCTAGAGGGTTAGGAGCTTGTCAATACGACTCTCAATCACACCGTGAGGAACTGCGATAACGCGTCGGTGTTTGTCTCCGGGTTTGAGCAAAGCGACTGGGTGCTAGCGTTTCGCACAGAAACAAAACCTCTGGCGCGATCACAGATCTTTACAGCTAGCCTGCACATCAATGCTTCTTCAACACTGCATTGAAGTCTGTAAATATAATACACGTAATTAAGTGAACTACGTGGAGACAGACCGTGTCTCCCACTCCCTCGCTCACACAACACAACATCCAAACCCATCCTGCCCACCTTGACGTCCTCGTGGGCCTGGTCCACAGCCGTCACCTGGTGGCCCTCGTGTTCTCCCAGGTCCCCCTCGGACAGCAGGGCGTCGCAGGCCACGCAGAACCAGTCCATCCCTTGGAGCTCCGCCGCCTCCCGGGCCTCGCTCTCCTCCTTGGCGTCGATGATGTCGTAGCCCTCCTCCACGGGCTCTCTGTCTCGGGACGGGGGTCCCAGGACGTCCTCCTCCTCCATCGCCACCTCCTCCCTCCTCTCCAGGCCAGGGGGTCGAGGCTCCCCGCCATTTTTTCCTCCTCCGTCCGTTGGTGGCGTGCTGACCTCCTCAGCGGAGATCATCTCGTACCCCAGCTCCTCCGCGGTCTCCTCAAAGACGTTCGGCAACTCCTCGTCTTCCCTGTGCACCCCAGAGAGGTCCTCCAGGGGCGGGAAGCTCCTTAGAGAGGAGAGACCTCCTAGGACTCCTGGGAAGTCCTCCTCAACATCAGGTGCCTCAAGCTCCTCCATTATCTCTTGAGCCTCCTCCACATCCAAAGGAGCAGGAGGTGATGGCCACCACTCGGAGCCCTCTGTGGGGGTTACTCCCTCTACTTCAGTCGGTGCCAGGGGCAGAGGTGTCAATGTATCAGATAATGCGATAGCCTCCCTCTCCTTGTGAACCTCCTTTGTTTCCTGACCTGCTCCTCCCTGTATCTCAGTTTCTACAGTTTGATTTTGAGGAGTCAGAGGGAGCACCACCTCCTCCTCCCTCACTGATTCCTGAAGCTCCTCTTTCTCTTGACCTGCAGCCATCTTTAACTCAATCTCTACAGCTTCACTCTGAGGAGCCAAGGAGAGCACCTCCTCCTCTCTCACTGTTTCCTGAAGCTCCTCTCTTTCTTGGCCTGGACCTGTCTGTAACTCAGTCTCTACAGCTTCACTCTGGGGAGCCAAGGAGAGCACCTCCTCCTCCTCCCTCACTGATTCCTGAACCTCCTCTTTCTCTTGACCTGCAGCCGTCTGTAACTCAGTCTCTACAGCTTCAATCTGGGGTGCCAAGGAGAGCACCTCTTCCTCCCTCACTATTTCCTGAACCTCCTCTTTCTCTTGATCTATTCCTGTTTGTAACTGTATTTTTACAGTTTCACTCTGGGGAGCTAAGGGGAGCACCTCCTCCTCCCTCACGGTTTTCTGAACCTCATCCTGAACTGCTCCCGCATGTATCTGAGTCTCCGCAGCTTCACTCTGTGGAGCCAAGGGGAGCACCTCCTCCTCCCTCACTGCTTCCTGAACCTCCTCTTTCTCTTGGCCTACTCCTGCCTGAGTCTGGATTTCTTCAGCTTCAGTCTCTGGAGCTGGGGGAAGCAGCTCCTCCTCCACCCTCCCCATTTCCCGAGCCTCTGCCGGGTTGTCCACCACATCTACAGGCCCAATCCCCTTCAGTACCACTGTAAGCAGTTCTAGGTCCACTAATGCTTGTTCAGGAGCCTTATCCACAGCCTGACTAGGAGGTTCAGGCAACACGTCTACTTGGTCTATGGCGGCTTCTTCTACCACTACAATTCTCTCCTCCTCAGATAAAACCTCAGTCTTAACTTCTGGCTCGTTCAGTGGAGCTTCTGCACTGATTTTGTCATTTGTTGCTGGTTCGTCTGCAACCACAGGCTCCTGCTTCTCAGCTACAGTCTTGGGTGTGAAGAGCACCTCGGCTCCCTGGTCCTCTCCCGTCACCGCCTCCCCCTGGCTTTCCTCCTGCGCTACGCTCCCTACCGCAGCCCCGGGTTTGCCTGCAGTGCTCACCTCCGCCTCCTCCACCTCAGGAACAGACTCAGACGGGAGCATCGGAGACTCGGCTTCCTCCGCGGTGTTTTCAGTGACCACTGGTGGGGCTTCATCCTGTGCTATGTCAACCTCACCTTTGACCTCGTCAGGGACAGCAACGGGGACCTCCTCTTGTGTGGCCACAGCGACCCCGGCCTTAACAGGCAGCGACGCTACATCACCTACTAAACCTTCACTCAAAGCTTCTGTAGTCCCCTCCACACTGGCCTCTGTGTTTGCGCTCTCTCCCCCTGTCACGGCATGCTCAGGCTCCACTGCTATCTCAACCTCCTCCATTTTGTCTACTTCTCGCTCTGAATAAGGCATTGGTTCCCCTAGGAGCTCACCTGCCTGCTCTGTCGTGTCTAAAATGGCTGCCTCTACAGCTCCCTCTTGCTCAGCAGCCACATCAGCTTCAGCGGCGGGTTCGCCAAGGGCGCTGACCTCGCCAGGTGTCACAGCACCAGGGGATACCATTTCAACCACTTCCCTATTCTCTCGCGGCTCCTCTAACGAGCCGGCTCCAACTGAGGTCTCATCCTCCTGTGTTGCTGTTTCAGGCTCCACGGCAATGGGGTGGGCCTCTGCTGTGCTCACGGTGACCTCCTGGACCTTCTCGGAGCTCTGCTCGACGGCCTCCGTTTCGGCCTTAGCGACGGCCTCTGTGTCCGTTACCTCCACCTCGGGCGCGTCATCGATGAGCTCCTCCACTGCAGCAGGAGCCTGAGCCTCAGCTTGCGCTGCAGGCTTCTCGTGACCGCTGACTCCCTGAGGCGCTTCCAGGCTCTTGGGCCCTTTTACCTCGGTCTGAACCTCCTCCATGGCTCCCACGCTCAAACAACCTTGATTGCAATCGGCTTCCTCCTGCCCCTTGGTTGCTTGTATTTCACTTTGAGGTTCCGTATCTGTTCTGGATGTAAGGTTCTGAGGCGGAGAGGCTTCTTTGTCTGAGTCTAATTGTAACGCACCACTCTCTGTCTGCTCCATGATACCCGTGTCCTTTTGTTCTGCTGGCTCTGCATCCAGTTGCTCCTTCACCTGGGCTGTCTCCTTCTGCTCTGTCTGAGCGAGAGGGGCACAATCACTGGGTGCGCTCTCTGACCTCTCCACCACCTCTCTCGTGACCTCCTCCTCTCCTACTATCTCTTCTTTCTGTGGCTGAGGATCCTCTCCTGGCCCCACAGGGCCTTCTAGGATTGGACCAGCCTCTGCAACGGCATCTGCACTGGCTTCTTCTGTCTTTGGCTCCTCCTCTTCCTCCACTCGGATGAGCCAGCCGGTCATTTCGAACTTGTTCTGGGACCACATCGTGGGCTCTTCCCCTCCGCCCTCCTCCGAGTCCGACGGGTGCTCGGCGGCGGGAGTCTCGTCCTTGAGGGTGAACTTCTCCAGGTACCCGTGCGTCTCCTCTTCATCTTCGGGGATCGACGGGCGCCTGGCGCACGACCTCTCGGACATCACGCTGCCGGCCTCGGAGCATTCCTCATCGCTCCTCCTCCTTTCGCCCATGGCGTCCTCGTACAGGTCCGCGTAGAGGAAGGACATGGCGGTGGGCTCCTCCAGCAGGATGGGGTCGATGATCTTGGGGGGGCCCGGGGAGAGGAAGATGGGCGTGAGGGTGGTCTCCTCCGTGCTGAACAGCGCCGACCCGCTGCCCTTCTGAGACCGGCCGCTCTCCCTCCGGCCTCGCCGGCTGCTCTCCTGGTCGTCTGGGGTCGCGGCGGCCCCGGCGTCCTCCTGGAGGGCGCGGCCGTAGAAGACCTCGTCCAAGTGGTCGCCGGCCATCTCCACTGCCGCGACGAACTCGAAGGAGTCCTCGTCGTCGTCAGGGCCGGACGGGGCGTGGCTGGCTGCCGCCGGCCCGGACCCCTGCTTATCCTCCGCCTGGGGCTTTGGCGCTGGCGTCCTGCCCTCCTGCTCCTCCGGCTCCTCCACCTCCTCGGCAGGGGACGCTGAAAACCCATCCACCAGGGTGAAGTGCTCAAAGTAGTCCATGTCGCTGATGGCGTCCTTGCGGTTGCGCAGGTCCTTCTTCTCTGTGTCTGGCGAGGTCTTAGGAGACTGAGGGGAACATAAAACAGAATAAACCAAAACCTAATCACTTCACACAATATTAGAGATAATATAGGCAACTGTAAAGAGGATTTTTATGGAAACTAGTTAGACGGATTTAAACCACAGCAGATACCACGGCACTGGCTTCCTCTCCGTCGTCCTGTTCGAAGGCCTCCACGTCCACGATCCCAGGGAAGGTGTGTACAGCCTGGCTCTCGCACTGGGACGCTGCCCGGCTGAGCTGGGACTTGATGCCGGGCGTCTCGTTCAGGTAGGACAGGTTGTCCGGCAGCTCCGTGCTCTCCTCTTCGTCCACGGTGGGCAGTTTGGACGGCACGCGGATGTTGAGAATCTCGTAGCCTTCTGATATCAGGCTGAACAGCTGCTGGTCTTTGTCTTTGAGCAGCTCCAGGTCCGCGTCCGCCTCGGTGGCGTCCGACTTGACGTTGGGTACGGAGACCTCCGCCATCTCGGGCCTCTCCACTCCGAGAGCCGAGCCGGAGCGAGAGCGAGAGCTACCCGGCCGGCTCAGCCTGTCCCCCAGCCGGCTCCGTCCGCCGGACCGCGTCCTCCTACGGACCACCTTCTCCTCGTCGAAGACGATGGTGATTTTGCCCTGGGCCCCGGAGCCCTCGTTGCTGTACACCTCCGACGGGGAGCTGGCTTCCGACGCCCAGGGGGTGGAGCAGCGGCTAGAGGCCGTCTCCCAGACGATGCCGCTGTCCTCGCTCTGCACGGTCACCATGGAGAAGGAGGGGTCCACCATCAGACACTGCAGCTTGGGCTTCACCGACGGGTCCTGGACCACCTCCCGCAGGCTGGAGAGGGAACACAAAACAGCAATTACAACAAGAGGAATAAAAACTGGTTTAAGGTGGTTAGAGCCAACAGTAGCAGATACGAGAAATATAGACAGAAAACCAACTGAACGTGTCAATTGATCAAACATCCTTTATGACCATGAAACAAACGGAGAGGGATCGTTAACACGTTACGAGTGATTTCCAGACCACACAGACAAGTGATATCCTCCACTCGGATTCCTGGCTCGATAACTCGAGAAGCGTGCATCTGACAGAATCTGTGTGTGTGTGAGCGGACTTACGCCAGAGCCCACCAGCGTGAGTGATGAGCTGATGAGTCATAATCTAAGGTACACTATGCTCTCTCTCTCTCACTCTCTCTCTCTCTCTCTCTCTCTCTCTCTCTCTCTCTCATGAACACAGTCGGGTTTAATAACTGGTGACGGTCCACAAACGTCATGCGTGTAATGCTAGACAGGGTGTACTGTTCTCACGTAAGAATTCGTCTTATACCATCTGTGTTGCTGCCGACACAGACAAGGCACACAAGACGCAACATGATGGCAAATAAGCAGTGACCAGGACAGGCCCAACTTCGTTGCCGAGTTGCATGATAGACATACGCATGGATTTGACTAATTAATTGTTATTTTTCTAAATTAGATAAGAGAATTTCTTGCAGGAGTTTCTGACTAAGTGCCGTAAATGGGCCTGGAATAGACGTACCAGGTCCACACATTGCAGACTATCCTCGGGAATTTATCAGAATACGACTCCCTGCTTCAACTTTGCACTGCACGCACCAGGCTGAACCTGTCAGTGCCGACCTCCGACATCGTTCTTAGGTAAAACCCCGGGGTTCAGGTGTACGACAGACATACGACACGAGCGTGTAGACCCCAGGGCGGAGTGAGGCACCTGTTGCGGAGTTCCTCCACCTCGTCCTCGGCGTCCTGGTCATCCCGGTCGTCGGGGCAGACGGCGTCGGGGGACTCGCACTGAAACTCCTGTAACTCCGTCATTTCCGCGTCCAGGCTCTCACATTCCTCCATCTCGGCAGATCCCTGTGGGGTTCCTCTCGCGTTTGTGGATCCAGGCGGCGGCTGTGTGGCTTCCTTCTGGTGTTCCCGAGGCCCTCCTATCGCGGTGGGGACGGTCTGTGTGTTTGTGTCGTTCCAAGCTGGGCGCTCTTCGTCTGACTCAGCTGACGCCAGGAATAGACCGAGCGGGGTGAGAGAGCGAGAGGGGTGAAGTGACACTGGCAGAGGGAGAGAGAGAGAAAGCGATAGAGAGAGAGATGAGACAGACAGAGAGGCCTGGACGAGGGTGGAGTGCTCAAATTCAGTTCCTTGGGACCTTAAGGGACTTTTCCACCTTCGGAAAGAAGCTGTGAATTCTCTGACGGAGGGGAAAAGAAACGGTCATTCTTAATGCATGCCGGTCAGAGACCTGCTGCTTTAGTGACGATGAAAGCACGGAGGAGCGATGTGACTTTAAGATCAGAATCCCCCAGGCTCAGTTAAATATAGGTCATGTCCTGAAACAGTAGCCCGCTGTTCATGGCAACACTATACAGGGCTGGCGACGGGGACACACACGCACACACTCGTCCGCCATGACTCCCTGAGGGAATGCCTGACACACAACTACCCTGCCAAAGAAACTATGCAAAAGACATAAAACTAGGTGTGATCAGGCGTCAAAAATCCCTGAAACATCAACATGGCTAAGCTGTGAGAGGAGAGAGACATGCAACGCTGGACGCATCTTAGAGATGCATGAGAGAGGCTTGTTTCTGACTGCTGTCAGAGCTCTTTGTAAAAGGAAACAAAAAATATTCTTGAGAAATTGTATATTGAAGAGAATGTTTTTTTTTATTGAGACTTAGGCACTGCTGTTATTTCAATTGATAACTTCAAGAATAAAACAAGTGCACCATAATTTTTCTTTCAAAATTTAATTAAATAAACTTTCAGAGTGTATGGTACAAAATGTACAAAAAAGACAAAAGGAACACATGAACAACGTTACAAACAAACAGAAGCTGAAATTATGAACAAAAGCATTCGTAATACGAACTCGTACTTTGATCAAACCTTGACCCATGATGTACGGAACAATCGATTGAGCCAATCCAACACAATATCCCAATGGCATTGATACAAATAACGTGTATTTATAATTTGGCTCTGGTGACCTGGAGCTAAACTAAGGCCTGGGTCAGAGGGCACGACCTTGGCTGGTGCCTGAACACCCAACCGTGAGCCAGTCACTTTATTTGATCAATGCCTTGACAGTGTTGTGGCTCTGCTCCAGCCTCACCATATTCAGGTGACCTGTCACTTCGGGTACCACAGAACAATGTAGGGTCCTGAGCAGGACGGGGGTGTCTACTTGGGGGTGGGGTGGGGGTGGGGGGGCAGTGGGACATTACGCCCCCCGGTGCTCCAACGCTGGGTGACTGTTAAGGTTGGGTCCTGGGCCTTGGCAGCAGTTCCTCAGCGCTCAGACTACCTTTCCAGCCAACTCTGCCATCCTTCACCATTGGAGCCTGCCGTTTAGAGCCATCACAGAGACAGAGATAGAAGCCACACCCATCTTTCAAAGTCACGTCTTATTTTGTGACCGACACAGATGGTCACTTAGTTAAACCCCAGGGAGAGCGAGCGAGAGACGGCAAGAGAGAGTACAAAAGAGAGAGACAACGCGAGAGAGTGCAAGAGAGAGTGACAGAGAGTACGACAGAGAGAGAGAGATAGCAAGATAAGAGTACGACAGAGAGAGAGAGACACAGCAAGAGAGAGTACAACAGAGAGAGAGAGACAGTGAGAGAGAGTATGAGAGAACGAGAAGCCCGTCTAGTTTCCCGTGGCGCCTGGTTAACTCGGCCCGCACAGGGAGTAGCTGGTCCCAGACCAGCCAGGAGTCCTTTCCAGTGGTTCCCGCCGTGGCAGCGTGATCTTCATCAGCTACTCTGGACAGATCTGTCTCTTCTCTCTCGGTTCACAGTGAGGAAGACAGGCAGGATGGAGTTCAGGTCCCTGGTCCGCTCCAGGGTTTGCCAGGACTAGACAGGGGCAGAAACAGATGGGGTTAGCGAACAAGGACCAATGGCTTTATGGTACGCTGCCAGCTCAAAAACAAAACCACCACACATGTTACGTAGACGTGCTTCCTTTGACGCCTTTCTAAATTACAGCTGGGACATAAGAAGTCACTTAACAAATCATATTCAGCTGGCAGTTTGTTTAAGGTGCTACTTCGACTTATCAAGTACTCCAACTATCAAGTATCATTTGAGCAATTGTTCACACACAAAAAAAGCACTATAACAGAAATCCTACTCACATACCTCAGCGAACTGAGTTTTAATGGCGTTGAACTTGACCATCTCGTGGACTGCTCTGGCTGTGTTGGAGCGCTCAAAGGGCTCTGAAACCAACAATTGTTCACACAAGCATTCACACCACTGTTGCTCCAATCACAATGTTTGCTGGTAGGACACCGCTCGTAGCTGATCGTGTCGTCTCGTTACGATGGCAATGTTTTCACTTCAGTTTATTGAGAGTGGCAGTAGTAGAGGTATGGAGCGCTGTCGTTACCTTCCACACAGATCATTTTGTTCCTCCAATCCAGTTGATTGGTTTTGGGCAACACTCTACCCTCTCGGACAGAAATCACCTGCCTGTCCCACCTGAAAAAGCAAGTTTGCAAAGTATAATTCAAAATATACCAACATTCTTTTAAAAAATATATTTGAAAAGAATATTTATATGTGTATATATAAAACACGTTTAGCTTTGGGGCGACTCCGAGAATGCATGCATTGGAGGGATGTGTTTGTTGCGTAGTAAGGATGATAATGTATGGAGCATCCCCAGGCATTTCTAAAGTCACAGACATCGCGTGCGTCCTCAGAACCGGTCTACTAGACAAACAGAGCAGGGGGAATCCAAAGACGTGTTTGCCCTGTCACTGAGCAGGTATGAAATGAGGACGGAATGGCCCCACGGCCAAGCCACAGAATGGCCAGCTAGCAGTGCGACCAGTGAACGGCCAGCTAGCAGTGCGACCACTGGCTGGTCTTCTAGAGCAGCGTTTCCCCACCGGGGTGCCGTCAGACACCATCAGGTGTGCCGAGGGAATTTTTAGAACGTCACATTTGTGTAAAAATAAACGAATATTTTGCAACAAGTTTGATTTGGTTGTACGCCTGGGGCCTGCCCGCGAAATGAATACCTGTATGCCAGTTAGCTGTGGGTGGGACAAAGTTTGGAAACGCTGTTCTAGAGGGGCCACTGAAGCTTTGAATGGAATTGCGCCCCCTACAGGGAAACACAGAGCACTCAACAACACAGTGGCTGTCAGGGGACCAACTTCCGTAACATGGCAACATCAAACCAGACAACATGACCCCAGCCCCCATCGAAATGGAAACGGCACACGATCGCCACAAGGATAAGAAAAGAAAAACGTCTTGAATCTGAATGAGACAGACATTTTTAATGATGGCTGGATGGTGAAGGTTTGACCCCCCCGAGTCCAACGGAGGAACGTGCCGGTCACCTGAAATCAGAGTAGTACTTGAGGAACCCCAGGAGCAGGTTCCCCAGGGAGTCCTTGTTGGGAGACCAGTAGGAGGGGATGCGTCTGGGTCCGTCCGGGACCAGGTGGATGTCCATCAAGGGGTGGAAGCAGTCCTGGAATTCAAAACGGACCCATACAGGACTCAGGGTAAACGGCAGTTTGTTTTTGATACACTGTATGACTTTGGATACTGGGAGTCACAAATGATCTATCCATGGTTCGCTAAACAATGCTCGCGTGACACCTCGGAACGGGGAGTCTTACCGGGAAGTCTTTTTGAAGAGACGGAATAACCGGTAAGGGCCGCGCTGCCAGAACAAGGAAACCAAAATGAAACAGGAACACCAGGGCTTCCCGTATGACAACCCAATGTGTGAATGAGTGCTCTTACCCAGGAGGTACTGCAGCACCGGGAGTCCCAGTGTGTAGCTGTGTGACTGTGTGTGTGTGTGGGCGTAGGTGTGACTGTGTGTGTGTGTGTGTCCTTACTCTGGAGGTAGCGCAGCACCATTAACCCCAGTGTGTAGCTGTGTGACTGTGTGTAGGGGAGTTTGTGCGTGGATGTGTGTGTGCGTAGGTTTGACTCTGTGTGTGTGTGTGTGCGTGTGTGTCCTTACTCTGGGAGTAGTGCAGCACCATTAACCCCAGTGTGTAGCTGTGTGACTGTGTGTATCTGTGTGACTGTGTGTAAATGTGTGTGTGCGTTGGTTTGACTGTGTGTGTGTGTGTGTGTGTGTCCTTACTCTGGAGGTAGTGCAGCCCCATTAGCCCCAGTGTGTAGGTGTGTGATTGTAAGTAGATGTTCCTGTGCTTAGATGTGTGAGTGTGTGTGTGTGTGTGTGTGTGTCCTTACTCTGGAGGTAGTGCAGCACCATTAACCCCAGTGTGTAGCTGCTGAGCGTTCCTTTACTGGCGTCGTTGATCTGGTGATGCCGCGCCCACTTCTTGACGACCAGGATGAGCGGCCGCACCCTGCGCTCCACTGAAAGAGGAGCCCGCGTTAAGAGCAAGTCCCGACCCGACGAGAGCCAATTCAAACACCGACGACAACGGTCGAACAGACCCCAAACTACGTGTGACTGGGTGTATGTACACTACGCTGAGAGTGGGCTGGTGCTGTGTATGCACGGTGTCTGGTGCCTCCGCAGCCATCGCTTCCGTGGGGGAGCCTGGGCTCTGGAATGTGGGGAATGGGCTCTAACTAACCCTGGGAGTAGCTCCTCAGGAGGAAGGTGTTCCTGATCCCCACCGTATTGTTGATGTTCAGGTCAAACTCCAGTAGACTAGCAGCCAAAAGAAGAGAGAGAGAAAGAGAGAGAGGGGGAGGGAGAGAGAGAGAGAGAGGGGGGGGGGGGGTATAGAATTAAAATGCAATTTAGAGACGCTTTTAAAGAGAGATTCCTGAGAATCGGATCAATAGTGATGACTTGCAATAAATCCCATGTGTTCTCCTAACCTGGATTTCTCTTTGAACTTGAGGATGGGAACTTTAGCTCTGATGAGCTGCGGACCCTCCAGGTACGCTGTGGACCAAACACACGACACGTGACATGCCTAATTATTAACCTCAAAGAAGGCCTGGCTTCTTGTGGGTTCGTTCCAAAGACAGACGTCATACTTATTTCTTATTTATACTTCATAAGTATTGGTGTCGAAGATGTCAATGGACAACTCACCCATTTTATGGAACAAGCGTTTGATATGGAGTAGCACACAAATAGCATCATACGCTTGATCCATCTGTAAAATAAACACACACACTCTGGTGTTAAATGAAGCGTGAAAGTACATTTTCGGTGTGAATGGTGAACTGCAGTGGGGCACTCACAGGTCCTTTTTTGACGACCAGACAGAGATCAGCGTCACTAGACCTACAGCCGAACCCGTTCATGGAGGAACCGGTCAGGTAAAGCCGTGCCCCTGACAGAGACAGAATGGCACACACAATATAGATATAAAAATAAATATATATATACACACACAATATCAATACAAAAAAAAAAAAAATTATATATATATATACTGTATATATCCATACACACACACATCAATATAAAAAATTATATATATAATCTATATACACACATGCACACACACAACACAGACACACACACATAAACACACACACACACAGACACACACACGCACGCACGCACAGACACACGCACAGACACACGCACGCACAGACACACGCACGCACAGACATGCGGGTGAAGTGGTGGCACCATATCTCTACTGTGGACTTGTTATATTGCATTTCTTTATGCCAATCTGTGGGTTTGTAAAGGGTCTCTTTGGAGGGGGTAGTTTCAATGATCAATTTGAATGTGTTTGTGATACCTGGGTACAGCACGTGTATTTCTCGCTGCAGGCGAAGCCTCCAAAACTCCTTTCTCTCCAGATCAGATGCTTGCTGCTGGCAGGCCTCATACAACTCTACGATCTGGCCACTTAACTGCAGGGATCAAACCCACTTCTTATATGATGCATAGCAAATACATTGTCTGTCAACACGCATGCACGCACCCGCACACACACACACACACACACACACACACACACACACACACACACACACACACACACACACACACACACACACACACACACACACACACACACACACACTACAGGGTTATTGTTGATTTGTCAAACCCACCGGATCAGTGATGCAGTCCTGCAGAGTGCGGTCCGTGTCGGGGGAACAGGACTCGTGGGAAGTCGGACGAGGGGCGAGGGAGGAGTTGTTTGGGAGGAACTGGGAGGGCTGACCCTGGTTCTCAGCTGCCACTCTGTTAGGAGGGCGCACAGAAGCAGGCGGGGTCCGACAGGCCGGGCCGACGAGGAGCGAGGAGGAGGCAGGGGAGGCGATGCGCTGTCTCTTCCCTTCATATGGGCTCTGGTTGCCACTGCACCTTCTGAAAGAAGCCGAACAAACATGGTTAATGGACTGACAGACACACACACACACACACACACGCACACACACACGCGCGCGCGCGCACACACACACACACACACACACACACACACACACGAGCGTGCGATGACTCACCAGTCGCTGGCAGGCCCCCGCACCGCCTTCTTGGTGTGGA